>JAXGGA010003585.1:0-100184 GCA_038373865.1 Uloborus plumipes
TGGTCCACAGGAGTCTGCAAGGGGTCCATGTAAACGAAAGAAAAATTTGGGTGTCTATGATATGCAAATGAGGGTCCACGAGCTTGGATCTTATTTAAGTAAGTTTACAGTAAAATTAAGGAACTTTACATTTATAAATGCTATAATGCACCAAACATAGTTTTTACTCCTATAACAAGCTACCAAGACGATGAAGTTTCGGCCTACGTTTAGGATTTAAAGGTCATCCACACACATTTTTAAAACCAGGTTTAAGGATATTTTAATTGTATAAATACTAGGTGTATTAACAATCCGTTTATTGACATTTAATTGTCATCCGAATGTCATGTTTCAAGAAGAGCTTGAACAAGCACTAAAGAAGAAGTCAAGGTGCAAGGAAAGAGTATCAATATTTCTGACTTCAGAAAGACATACGTGTAATTTATATCACCTGATGGAACATCATAAAAAAGAGCTCCCTCACTGTTGGATAAATTTCCTAATCGTCCCGTGATATTTTCAAATATTTTGTTTTCATCTGGTTGTTTCAGAATACCTAGGACGGTACTTAACCATCTGATTCGCTGATTTGGAACTAAGGAGTTTATTACTACAGTGCTCGACTAGTTTTGGAACAACACTGGGAAAAGGGATTCACGAGACACTGGAAAACAACGCAAGAGATCTACGGAGAAAAAAATTTTGGGAACCCCTGGCTTAGAACAATACTTTTGCCCTCCTAGTCACTGTAGTTGGATCATGGCTAACTTGGGGAGCGCTGCACAATTGTGTGAGCAGATAGTGGCAACTTTCGTAATGCTGCAAAGTTAGCTTTGCCCAACTATTTTCAGATGCGAGAGAACACATCACGCGTAGTCCATTGACTATAGTGCTGAAATGAAGTTTCTTTTCCTGTGCAAAAAGTTGTAGTAAGTTGTGAACTGTATGCTAAAGATATTGAATACGAGAAATTGGTAAAATATTGCCTAACGTATTTTTCGGAAAAAACATAACATTTAGAAATATTAATCCTTTCGTCTACTTAAAAATTGAAATTTTTATTCGCAAGTAAAATACGGTCTGTTGAGCCCAACTAAATTTCAAAATGCGACAAATCAAACAGAGAGAGGCATGTTCTTTGATTTGCATTGTACATTCCGTTAAAAATTTTGACCCTCTCTCATTTTAACTAACTTTTGCATATTGTACGAAAAAATAAATGTAAATAACAGATGTAAAAATATCTACAAAAGAGGGGAATTGTTAAAGTACTTAAAATATTTTAAATAAAATTTATTATGAGACGATATAAAGCATGTTGGAAACCATTGATTCGTAAATTGAATGTATTCACTAATAGTGGAAAATGTGCCGATTACATCCAAATTTGGAAGGCACTAAAAACCTGTATGTTTTCCCTCTACTTAGGAATTGGTGGTGTTTCAGACATAGATGGAAAAACTTTTACAACCCTGGGATACAACAACGGGCCTGGCTATAAGAAAAATGCCCGAGACAGAAATTTAACAGACGAAGAAGCAAGTGAGTATGGAATTTCGTCTACCGCTTGATTTGTTATTTGATTCGTTCAGGATCAAAACTCAAACATCCCACTTTTTATGAAAAGTAATTTTATTTTTAACCTTCCAGCGGGTGCGCGTATGTGAGAGATGCACTAGTAATGACTTAAGTTTTATACCTTTAGTTCTGGTGCACTGAAAACGCCTGTCCTTGACCATTCTTCCCCCTCCCTTTTCCTCAGCATCCATACCCACTTTATCCTTCCATATCTTTGAGTATGCTGTAGTTGAGCCATATCTTTAAAATACTGCAATTATAAAGTAACGTAGCCGACCAGTTTAATAGAACACATAGTATGAAATAGTACCACATAAGAAGTAAAAGTAAGTTAATAGCAGAGTTTAAAAATATATTAATACATATACAGCTACTCTAAACGACTTCAGTATGTGATATGTCTTTGCTATGGAGCCCCATTTGAGACTCATAGCGCTACAGAGCTCCGTGCGGCAATCAGGCCCTGCACACTAACCCTTCATGTCCTGAATTAATTTTTTTGCTTTTCTTAGTTGAAAATACATCAAATAAAATATATACAGAGTATTAAAATTTTGATAGTCAGTAGGGGTCTAAAGCCCCTTATGCCTTAGAGTTCCTCAAAAAACTTTTTCCGACTGCAGTTACCGTCTGTCGGTCTCTCGGCAAAGTAGAAGGAATGGTACTTCCAAGTACCAGCAAGAGCCCAGCTATAAATTAATGTCAGCGGTACTTCTGAGTACCGTCAGGGCATAAAGGGCTAAACAGTTTGTACATTGCTTCAACTCAATCTACATTTTTTACAGTGGACAAAGACTTCCGGCAAGACGCTCTTTTCCCCAAGAAAATCGCCACACATGGAGCTGAGGACGTGGCTGTGTACGCTCTGGGACCTTGGGCCATCTGTTCCACGGAGTCCACGACGAATCCTACATTCCATACGCGATGGGGTACGCAGCCTGCATTGGTCCCGATTTGGATCCGTCCCGCTGCAGCTCTGGAAGTGCCACGCGTCCTCTGGTGCAAGGATCGGCAACTGTTCTGAGGACTGTTCTTGTATTATTGGTCTACATGTTTCATAAGCATATCAAGTAATGGTCATTGCGGTAATATCAAAAGGTTTAAAGAATGTTTATATCTACCGGAATAGGAAAACTTTCCCTTTATGCCCTGACAGTACTCAGCTTACATTAGTTTTGTATTATGAATCCTAAATGGCTGAACTCATGCTGGTACTTGAAAGTATCATTCCTTGTACTCTGCTGAGAGACCGACAGATGGTAATTGCGGTCGGAAACAGTTTTCTTAAAGTCCTCAGACTCTAGTGATTGTCCATATTTTCCCTCTGTATAGATGCTATTTGATGAATTTTCAACTGCAGAAGAGAAATTAATTGCCAAATCAGTTCAGGGCATAAAGGGTTAGCATATATTCATGAAAATTTGTTCTAAAATATTTTACAAAACTTTCAAAATTAACTTGTTTAAAAACACAATTTTTGTACACATATTTATTTAAACAAATGGTTTTATGCATTCATCAAAATGGCTTTTTTCTACAAAGAGAATATAAAAAACTCCACAAATGTATATCAATAAGTAAAAAAGTACTCATTACAACCATAAAATTACTGCCTCCTAGTCTTCTTCAGAGATTCTTTTCTTCTGGGATACTTGAAACAAAAGTCAGGAGGCCAAAAATCCACACATCGTTAGTCCAGCTTTTATCTGTGGCAGCTTTTTAATCGGCGAGTCTTTCACAACAAAACAGAATTTGTTTCAGAACTACGATCACCAATGAAACTCATAGCTTACATAATCAAGATAGTCTGTAGACACTAAACGCATAACTAGCGACACTCAAGAATATCATCTTGCCCATTGTGAACCATCCTCCGGCCATCAGATTCGACAAGGCAGAATTGCACTGTGTAAGATCCACATGTGGGCCCATGCAGGCTGCGTGACCCATGACGTAGGGAATATAAGATTGGTCATGGACGCCATGAAACAGATGTGCCCATGGGCCCACAGCATATACGCCAACGTCCTCAGCGCCATGGGTCTCGTAGCTCAACGGTAGGGCAGTATCCATTTTGAAATCTTTGTTAACTGAAAAATAGAAGATTTAGAAATTAAGATTTTATTACTATTAAACTGTTGTACAGTTTGTCCGAATCAAACGTACTCAATTTGACAATCACTTAAAAAAACAGTTTAAATGCTGCGAGGGTGATAGTGACAAAATTTGGCCGCTGAATTCTTAAAGTTCATCAGCAGTTTTTGTTTTGCTTCGTCTGACGAGCCTGAACTTTTTATGGGGGGACAAAGAGAAAACTGGTCTCCCTATAAAAGTCCCCACAAGCTGGTCTCTGGTATGCAATGCAGAACACAAATACGTAATAACAGAGCAAAGAATGCATTAAAATGCTCTTGTCTTGATGTGTACTTCTTTTAAACTGTTCGAAACATTCTTTGCATAGTTATTACGTATTTGTGTTCTGCATTGCATACCAGAGAACAGTTTGTGGGGGACTCTTATAGGGAGGCCAGTTTTCCCTTTGTCCCCTCATAAAAAGGGCAGTCGCGACAAATTAAAAATTGCCGGTAAACTTTAAGAATTTAGCTGCCAAGTTTTGCCAATATCACGCCCTTCTGGTGCATAAACTTTGTTTTTGAATCGATTGTTCAAATTGAGTATGTTCGATTCAGACACCCTGAACATCAGTCGAATTTGCTTAGTTGAAATGCCGATTTCTCCCAAAAAATCCTTATAAGCAAAATGTTCGATTATCTGGTATCAAAATGGCAAAATTTATTGTATTGAGATTAACATTATTTCAACAGCTATTCTAGTAAGCGGGCTCGATTGTCAATAATTTCTGCATCAATTAAATTAGTCATCACATTTTTGAAAGCGTTTATTATTACAACACTCTTAAAAATAAAGTTCAATATTTCAAAGAAATAAGTTAGATCTATACTGTCCGTCCATAAATGCTGCGCCTAGCACTTACGAACAATACCACTTAAAAAGGATAGATGGGTTGTGGGTGATAACTTTCCGAAGTTTTCAATTTAAAACTTGCATTTGCTATATTTGCAAATGCAAGTTTCAAATTGACTTGCATTCAATGCAAGTCAATTTGACATATTCAACTAAACTATGTATTTGAAGTTAGCATCGTTCCACGTTGTTTGGTAAGGCTCAAATTGCTTCTTATTATTCTTCCCCTTATTGTTATCTTACCTATCACCCCTACTTTGGTAAGATCCGAGAAGACCTGACGCATGCGTAAATGCGCGGAAGGTTTTACTTAAGAAAATCAGACAGTAACGAAGTTTAACCGCAGATATCTTATTGGTGATAAATTTCATCAAGATTATGTTGCTTTTGGCGGTCATCAGTTTGTAAAAGCACATTACATCGGTGAAACTTATCACCAATGGTTGCAAAAAAAAAAACACTCCCAAGAATTCCGGATAAGGACATCAGTTTCTAAAAATCCCTGCTGGAATAACGGTTACGGTTTTTAAATAACGTCAAAAGTTCCTTTAAAAATGTGTCTAAATAAAGAAAGTAGTTCCAAAGCGTCTCTTCGGAATGAGAAAAAATTTCAAAATAACCTTCTTTTAAACCCCATCAGAATTGAAATATTAACTTCAAAAAATTATCTTTTAAATTGATTCTCCAAAAGTCTTCATTAGAATATCGATGTCAGTACCTCGAAATCTGCATCCCATTGAGCTTTGAACGTCAACGTCAAATATAAAAGCCCCGATTGGATTAAACTTAACAGTAGAAATCTCCATTAATACAACTAAAATCCTTGTTTATCTTCTTTCAATAAAAATTAAAAATATAATAAGCGAAAAAATAATTAAATGGAGTAAATTTTAAATTCCGTTATTACAGGAAAAGAGTCAAAGCAAAAGCAATTTTATTTGATCACAATCAAGCTTAACATATAGCAACAAATTTTTCACGATGATTTCTTCATGCTAATAAAACTGCACTAGCACAGGCGATAAATATCTTACTTAAAATGTTTTTTTACTTAAATGCTTGTATCTTTTTACTTGGTTAATTTGGTTTGTTTGCATTACACCGCCAACTCTGTTATTTCGATCCATGGTCTGCAGTTTCGTGCTTATTATGCACTCATCAGCATGGAATACGAAAGTAACAGAGTTGGATGCAAAACTCCTCTTGTAGAGCAAAGAGAGCCAAAAAAAAACTGGTAGCTAATGGGTCATTCCATAGTGACTTACGTAACATTCAGAGCTGATTTTGTAACTGTTTTTACTTGTTCCTTGAAGGATAAGAAGATTTTTTAGTTATGCTGCTGGATTTACAATGTACATGGTATCTATGTATCATTTCTGCTAAGAAATTAAAGCAAAATTACTGACAGTAGATATTTTTTCAACCAAAATTGCAGCGTGACTAACGTAACATTTTCGCAACCCTGAAAATGAATGCTCATGTTGTGAGTCAAAAATTTCTCAAAGTTAAGCAAGTGTTAAAAATTGAATGATATATTTGAAAAATGTGTAAAGTTGGCTTTTAAAAACATAAAACACATTTATTAAATCTTATTTTTTTTAGTCTTAAGTGTCACTTTTACTCAAGATGGAGTGTGACTAACGTAACCTTAGAATAACAAGCAGTAAACATACTACAAACTATTTATTATGGCTAATCTTAGTGATAATTACAATACTTTTTCAATTTTTTTACCTTCTTATGTTATGATTTTTATTTATTTATGTATTAATACTTTTTTCCCTTCGGTATTTTTTTTTCTTCGGCTAAGGTTGACATTTCTATGAAATGACCCTAATGTGAAATAAGAATACCATCGAGCGACCGCACTTGGTAAGGTACAACTCGTTCATTTTAAGGCTAAGCTCGGGTATAGGTATAATGCAGTGAGTAATAGCCCCTAAGCAAGGGCTAATGCAGAACATGCATTACACTTTCCTATTCCATGCTGATGAGTGCATAATAAGTACAAAACTGCAGTTCATGGTTGGAAATAACCGAGTTGGCGGTGTAATGCATGTTCTGCCTCAGCCCTTATTTAAGGGCGGTTACTCACTGCTTTATACCCGAACCAGGGACGTCATTTCAAGTTTTTCCAGGGGGGGGGGGGCAAAGGGTCCAAACACAATGCAATTTCATCGGAAAACATAAAAACCACGCCCACTTATGTGTAAATACATTGATTTCTCAAAGTCAGGGGGGCAATTGACCCCCCACCCTGCCCTCCCTAAATGATGGGCCTGAAGATTTCCCTGGTTGGTAGGTTTGGTAAATTTCCCGATTGTTGCCAAACTTTACGACGTCAAATACGAAGATTAACTGAATAGCGGTGTTAATGTCAGAATGGAACTATTTTGTTAAAAATTTAGTGATGGCGGCATTAAATACATGTTTTAAACATGCAATAAAATACTCTTTAGACTGCAAACAACTTCTGTTCCTTCCCAGAGCGTTTTCTTTTTCTTTGATTTGTAGAAAGTAGTGTTTTACTGTATGGGAGGTTTGGTAAATTTTCCGATTGTTGCCAAACTTTACGACGCCAAATACAAAGAGTAACTGAATAGCCATCATTAAATTTTAAGATAATAGTTCCATGCTGATATTTTCAATAACACCGAATTTTGAAGAAGTCAACTGAATAAATTTAAATTCACTTCAACCCCCCCCCCCCTCTGAATTAAAATTATTATATCCTTTAGTTCAAACGCTCTCCACAACCTTTTAAATTCCACTTAAAGTCTTGTTAAAGTTTAAATCAATTCGCCAAATAAATCAAAAGGATAGAAAGTTAAATAAGTAACAGGCAATAGTACTTATTCAAATTTAGTCAATTTCCAAAAATTCGAACGTATCCCAGTAAAATGCACCTCGAAGGCGAATTTTTAATTTCGAATTAGTTATTTTTAAATTAATTAATTGAAAAAAAAGCAGTTTGTCTGGAAAATGCACCTAGTGTTTCAGTTTTGCGTACACAGTCTTGAAAATCGACTAAATTTGATGAATTAGTATCTCCTGTTCTAATTAGCCAGAGAAACATGCTAAAACTTTTCTTTTTCACAAGAAAACCCCTTTCCAACAATGTATAATATTTGGTGGGGGGGGGGGGGGGAGTTTTCCCATTCAATTATGCCGGATCAACAAAAATGAGACTAATTATAATTTAAAAATAACTAATTCGAAATTTAGAATTCGTCCATCGAAGTGCATTTCACGGGGATGCATTCGAGTTTTTGTGCCAAGTTTCAGGTCGGTAGGTGCTGTGGGGGCTTCTGACCATCTGTTACAAACATACATATAAACAAACAAACAAACAGACATTTTTATATATATATTTTTATATATATATAGATTTTTATATATATTTATACAATTATATATATACAATTTTTATTATATATATACAATTTTTATATATATATAGATGACACTTTAAATGCCATTTCACCGTTTGTAGTGTTCAATGGCAGGATTATTTTAGTTTGAAAGACTTTTTCTTTTCGTGTGTTTGTGCGTGTGACGAACTTATTCATTTTTAGCGAAATTTTTATGTTTCAATGGAACTTTTGACACAACTGTAGTGCCAAGATTTTCGAAAACTCTCAACGACCACAGCAATTTTGCAGTTGAAATTCAATATTATGCACCGATTTAACCGTAATTTCAATGTAAAATTGGTCGCCAAATCTAAACTTATTAACATAGGCAACCGATTGTATCAGGTAGTTCAGCCACAACCATTCTTCCATGATTTTAATGTGAACATTAAAAGGAAAGAAATATAATGTCTTTCGCACCATCTCTTTGGAGTGATTACAATCTAACAGTGACCCTCAAATAAGCAAGATTTCCAGGGACGTCATTTCAAGTTTTTCCGGGGGGGGGGGGCAAAGGGTCCAAACACAATGCAATTTCATCGGCAAACATAAAAAACCACGCCCACTTATGTGTAAATACATTGATTTCTCAAAGTCAGGGGGGGGGGCAATTGACCCCCCCTGCCCTCCCTAAATGACGGCCTGACCCGAACTCAGCCTTAAAATTTACGAGTGCCAAGTGCGGTCGCTCGCTGGTATTTTCATTTCACATTAGCTACCTGTTGTTTGGCTCTCTTTGCTCTATAAGAGGATTTTTGCCTCCAACTTGGTTACTTTCGTATTCCATGATGATGAGTGCATAATAAGCACGAAACTGCAATCCATACCCCAGCAGCACCAGAACGTTCATATTTGGTGCAAAAATGGTGTTATTGGTCAAATAACGGTGCTAAGTGTCCCTTGAACGTTATATTCGACGTGCAAAAACAGTAATATTATCACGGTGTCATTTCAGTGCTTAAGGAACGTGATATTTGACGTGCAAAAACAGTAATATTATCACGGTGTCATTTCAGTGCTTAAGGAACGTGATACTTGGCGTGCAAAAACAGTAATATTGTCACGGTGTCATTTCAGTGCTTAAGGAGGTGCTTAATTTCTCAGAATTGAGGTCGTGAATTGCTGCTTTTTAGAAAGGGGGGAGGAATCATATCTGCAGAAACTTTAAGTTTTATCCTAAACAACTCTTTCTCCCAAGATCCTAATCAGATTTGCATGCATTTCAGTAAAAAAACATTATATTCATACTAATAAAATGATATGATTTACGCCCTTAGTCTTTCATGGATGGCGTCTCCTGCAAAAAAATTTTCTTTTAAAGTATTATTTTTCTCCCTCTATCTATATGATCAAGTAGCGTCTAGTGGTTAGCGTGTCCTGCTGGAGTCGCAAGGGACCCGCGTTCGAATCCCGCGGAATGAATATATTAAATTCAAAGTAATTAAACAATCAATAATTAAATTAAATAAATTAATTAAGTAATTAAATAATTAAAACCAAGATGGCGACGATCATGGATCAAAAATGGCGGATCAAAAATGACGTCACGGTTAAAACACGTCACGGCCCGGATAGTGGGGTATACGTAGTATACTTTTTTAGCTGGGGAGCACTGAAAACAAACGTATTTCCAGAACCTAAATATAACCTATCATTTCACGTTCAAAACTGGGACAAAAAAAGGTGGTCAACACCAGATTTCGACGTGTGATATTACCATCGATCGATGAGACACATAGACGTTGACAACACGTGCTGCGAGAACGTGTTTTGAACGTGCCGGCTGGTGCGCTCTGTACGTGTTGCAGAACGTGTTTTGAACGCCTTTGTGCTGCTTGGGATGGATCCACATAACAGTTGGCGGTGTAATACATGTTCTGCCTTTTAGCCCTTGCTTATAAGGGCGGTTACTCACTGCTTTGTATGTTCGTTTGTTTGTTTGTTTGTTACTGATACAAATCGACAGTTTTCGTCGAATTTTCATCAAACTTGGCACTGAGGTTCCTTGCTGCACTAGCATTCACACAGGCGGGTTTTGAAATTTCAAAAAAATCCAAAATGCTTAAAATTTAAATTTTTCGTCTCAAAATGGCCATTTTCATTCGATTTTGAATATATAGGGTTTTTCAGATAAGAATTTAAGCATACAAATTGATAAAATTTAACACATTTAGATATGAGTGTTTTCCAACAAAGATTACGATTAACAATGAATTTAAGGCTCATCTGTTTCATTTTAGCATGAAATGAGTTAAAAGCAATTATAATTAGTTATGCTGTATTAATAAGCACCCGGGCAATGCCTGGTAATAAGCTAGTATGCTATAAAAATCGACTCTTCTCACACGCTTTACATCGCAAAAAAATTCTAATTACAATATTACTCTATATTCAACAAACCTTTATCTAAAACTTTCCTATTCTTTTCACATAAGAGCAAATAAAGATGTAATTCTCTCACATTTGACATTTTCATTTGAAAGAAAAGCACCTGCCAAATGTAATAATACTTACCAACTTCTTCTTGTGTTAAATTGCGTTCCCGCGAATCCTTCTTATATCCAGGACCATTGTGGTAACCAAGGGTGGTGTACGTTCTATTATCGACGTCAGACACTCCACCTAGTCCTAGAATAAAGAAGGCGTGAAGAAATAATCAATTTTGTTACATTAATTTTCATTACAGAAAGATATTCTATAGCACTTCGATCTGAAGTAACTATTAGACGTGTGTATTTTTCCAGAAAGTAAGGACTTTCAGCATATTTTGCATTGAATTTCGGAAGATAAAGAAAGGTAAAAAAATACATGGGAGTCGCGAGACTGGGCTATAGAAGCTATGTTTTTTTTAGAATAACATGATCTTATAATGTTGAGGGTCATTCCATAGAAAGTGGGACATGCAAGTCATTTTTCAAAACAATTTTTTTTTTTTTGGATAAGTTTTATTTAATTTTGTCAAAAATATGTTAAATTCTTTTTGCAAGTATTTTTTTCTGATAGCTTAAATTATTTACTAGAAAAAAAAGTAATATTGAAAGAATTTTTATGATGTGTAACCTGATTTACCAACGATTTGTAACCTGAGTTACTGAGTGAATAATTAATGAAAAAAACTATGTAGTTGTTTACATTCAAATGTAAGTTTTAAAGTAGCTTAGAATCTATAGATTTATGTACAATACTTTGTATCAATCAAAAATTTTAACAAGATCAGAATTTCAAGTTCTTACTGAACTAAGTATGTCAGATGTCTGTTTAGGTAACCTGAGTTACTAAAAGAAATTAATTTATTGGTCTAATAATATTTATACTATTAACATATCTTGCACCTCCTAAATAAGTTAAAAGTAGTTTAAAATTAAAAAAATGAGTCGTGAAAATTCGAGATATAGAGAATTTTGGGAAAAATCATTCGAGATAAGCATGAGAAAAAACATTTATTTTATGCTGTAAAAGCAGGGAAATTGAAAAATTTCGACATAGAGAGGTTTTCGATATAAGCAGGTTCGAGATTAACAGGTTCGACTGTACTAAAAAAAAACATAACACTCTTCCGTATGGCATTGAACCAACTTTTCGCTGCTTAACAGCTTAGCACACTGCCTGATTGCTCTTTGATAAATGATTTCATATAAACAAAGCTCTCCGCGATGTATTTTTGAAGATTATGTGAAAGGATTCTCTCTAAGTTCAATCTTGCTAGGAGGGTGTTGGAATATGCAAGTATTTTGGGTTGAAATAAAATATTGTTCACTCATGGTTTGTGATTCATTACAAACGCAACCTTTCTCTTAACTTTCTTCAATGATCAAAGCAGTACATGTGAACAGGGCCTGATAAACGCACGGCCCTACGTGTCCATCGGCCGGGGCACCGTAATTTAAGAAGCACCAAAATAGTTTAAATACTACCACCCCTCCCACTTATTAGCATTCTCGCATTATAACAGTTTTGGCTAGTTGGTTATATTGTGTTTACTGGCGATAGAGCCTTCCAGACTAGATGGCTATACTGCGCCATAAAACAATTTTGGTGTAGATTTCAGTGAGATTAGTAAAATAAGGTATGAATTTTTGATTGGTTTTTCTCTAAGTACAAAACTACTAGTTTGAAAATTTGTGGGTTTTTTTATTCGTGTGGCACAAACTTTTATCAGGACCTGAGTAACACTTTGGATTAAACAGGCCTTGCATGTAGAAGAGAAAGTTTTGGAGTCTTGAATATTTTCAATTTTCAACTTTTGATGGATTTGCAAATTTTTGAAAATAACGTGTCTTTATATGAATGATTTTTGGACGCCATTTAAACACGAAACGTAATACAGTGGAACTCCGGTAACTCGACACGCGGATAACTCAACAACCTCGATAAGGCAACGTTTACTTTTTCAATAATTGGCCCAATACTGATTTCAATGGATTCACACCTCTCTAACTTGGCACACATTTACAGGAATCTGTACAAGTCGACATCTACTTGCCATTTTAGTCCACTTTTTGCTACCGACATTCTTTCACATTAATCTTTTCTTATAATTCTGTTGTTTATGGGTCAGTCAGATCATTGTTTTCCGGAAAGAGCTCTTTTTGAGAATTCCCACTATACTCGACAGCAACTTAAGTTGACACTGAAATCACTACGCGCGGAAGAAAAACGGAGTTAACAGAAACCTTCTTGGCGAATTAGAGGAGATCGCTAACTGTGCGTGAACTCTTATTGGCTGGCGCGCTCGATTCAAATGGATTACGCTTCCGCGCTACTCCGTTCGTAAAATTGAAAATATTAAGAAAATTACGAATATTATGACAAAAAAAGGCTACATATGCGTAGATGAAACACTCTAATTCAATTTCTTAAGGGAAGGAACTAATTTCATCCGAAGTTCGGACACCGCGCAAGGAACTACTTCCTTTGTTTGGTCTCAGCTTATTTCTCTATAGTCAAGAAAGGTTGCAGTCGAGTACAGTACCCAGAAGAGACGTTTCTCACACTTTGTGCTGTTGGTGTAGTCCCAGGGCTGGGAAAGGGTTGGAGAAAAGTACACACACACAGAGAGCAGTCCAGAAGAGACACAAGGCTGCAAAAGCACGCCACATGTTTTTTCACACAAGTGCGATAAGGCTTTTGACAAGGAGCTCTTATCTCTTTTCAAAAATTATTGATTAGCATTATCAAAAATTATGGATAAGGTATTTAAACGGGTCCTATTTATTTTCTTATGATTATTTTCAAGCAAAAAAAAGAGGGAAGGAAGGAAGGAAATATATCACTTACGGGAATTTAATGTTTCAACGATGATGGCAATTAATGAATAATATATGTTCGCCTATAGTAGAAATTATGGAAGCCTGGTAAATTGACACCAGCTTAATCTGACATTTTCCTGGTTCCTTGCGATGTCTAGTTACCCAGGTTACAGTATATTTTATATAGAATCTAGTGAAATTTCTTGTACGATGCTTCTGTAAATTAGAGCTTATAGGTTTTTCGACACTTACCCACAATATTAGTTCCCCTAATTGGATAGTCCCCTCCTATAGTAAAGGTGTGCGAGTGATCAGCAGTGACGATTATCAGCGTGTCTTTGGGATCCGTCATGTTGAGCGCCGTCTGGATGGCCTTGTCGAACTGATAGCCCTCTTCCAAGGATTTCATCGCCCAGTTCATGTGGTGGGCAAGGTCGATGCTGCCGCCTGGAATAGAAAGTGCATCCAGATTTTAGATGTTAATTTTCATGTTTTAGAGATTTTCCCAGAATTAAATGGCAAATCATAGAGCAAAGAAATTTAAGAGATGACACTTATGTGGTAAAAAGAAGATGTAATTGAAATAGCAGTTATGGGATATATCAGTGAAAAAAGTGGGCAGGGTTATGATAACGTGACCGCTTTGCAAGATTAGTGAGCTCCAATCTCACAAAAGCGACCAAATAAAAGAACTGACGGATTGGTTTTAGTTTCAGCGACACTCATGAATTTGACAAAGCTTGGCAAATCCCGTAACTTTGCTGTGGTAATACTAGCTCAGCAACAGTGAAAATTGAAAGTAATATTAAATAAGTTGGATCCAAAGTGGTCGAACTTAAGCTTGATGCGTCAGGCTTAACTATACCTAGTTTAAATTTACTATCAATTGATAGTCAATACTGCAATGTTTTGAATCAATGTATGCCTAATCCCTAGATCAAAGAGAATCTAAGGATCTTGGGATGCATCGGTGTGACTTCCGGCTTCAACTTCTTGATAGAGTGTCAATTCTACTGTCTAACATTTTTTCGCAAAACCTCCGCCGAATCTGCGCACGCGCCAAGTCTCTGTCTTTTTCGAAATAGGGGGGGGGGGGTGCAACGAGGAAGTAGCAAGCGAACAAAAACTGAAGGCATCGGGCAGTGCGCATCCTAAACCTATTTCCTCTTTTTCAAATGGAAGCGTTCGTAAATGCCAGGCGCACAATACGCAAACAGACAGTATCTTACTCTATGAGGCAGGGCATGGATGTACTTTCTCTCGCCTGTCCTTTCTTTGTGTGGGTGTTTTGTTGTGCTGTACCTACTCTACTGACGGGTCCCTATGGCATAAGTGTACCATGAAAGTCAGACTTCACATCAAATGACGGTACAATTGGAAAAGTGTAGCAGCGCACCCCAAATTGCTAGATTTTTTCAAATTTCTAAATAACATAGGAAAATATAGAAAATGAAAGAAAATTAAAAATCAGAATTTGTTATCACTACTCAATGCAAATTTTATTAAATGCATCTTTCATCAAATGCGCAATATTTAGCAACAACTGTGTCACATTGTCAGAAATCTCGCTTTCCGATTTAACATTGAACAAATCAACAGGTCACACGTATCACCTTCGCTGGCCGGGTGTAGCCCGCGGGGCGTAGGTTAAGCGCCACAGGTCTTAACTGTAGTTCGTCTTATCCGACAAACAATCAAGAAACAGGACGATGGGATCCAGGAATGTGGTTTATATTAGTGATGCACCGATAAGCAAATTGACCGATTACCGATTAATCGGAAGTTGATCATTGGCCAATAAATCGGCAGAGCCAATTAGTGACCAAGATTATTGTTTTTGATGCTACTAAATTCTACATCTTTTTTTTTTCCTTTTATAATTTCGGTTTTATAAATACACTGGTTATCAAAAATTAAGGAAAAATCACAAAACTGACGATTACTCAAGAAGTTACTAGTAGATTTTTATGAAACTTGACCAACCACATTGTACAACACATAGTAAGTAGGGTGGGGCGAAAAATAAAAAGTTTTTCAGATCAACTTCTAATAGTTGCCAAAAGTTGTCTTTGGTGATGGTTAGCTTTTGTGCAAAATTTGAGAAAAATCGGTTAATATCTTCAGGGGGCGCTGCGATCGCAAAGTTTTACCATAGCTTTCTTATGGATTTTATGGTTAAAATATCAACAAGAATGCCTTTAGCTAGTCTCTCTGCGTTTTTTTTACTCAAAAGATGTTTTCATGCATTAAAAGCATATGAAATGACTCACAAACATTATTTTATATGATATATTTATATTTTTAAAAAATCACTTTTTTTCACGTTTTTGTTTCTTTTTAAATGCTTGAAATATAAATATATCATATAAATTAATTTTTGTGAGTTATTTCGTATGCTTTGAATGCTTGAATATATCTTAGGAGTAAAAAAAATACAAAGAGACTAGCTAAAGGCATTGTTTTTTATATTTTAACCATAAAATCCCGATAAAAAAGCTATGATAAAACTTTGCGATCGCAGCGCCCCCTGAAGATATTCACCGATTTTTCTCAAATTTTGCACAAAAGCTAACTATCACCAAAGACAACTTTTGGCAACTATTAGAAGTTGATCTGAAAAACTTTTTATTTTTCGCCCCACCCTAATAGTAAGGTATAAAATAGCATAAAAAGAAATTACCAGACAATTATGGTACTATAAAAAATAATGAACTTACAAAGTGAATAAATTTGAGGTGGCAGTTTGATATTGGGGAAGTCCCTTCAATATGGTATATGATCTCCTCTAACAGCAGTACAGCACGAGCAGTGATGCGTGATGCTGTCAATTATTCGGTCTGTCAATTCTACAGGAAGCAAGAGCGACTGATCTTGCAAAGCAGTAGCAAGCGTGGCAAGGGTTTGAGGGAGTGAGTTGAGGGCAGTAATACGTCTCCCTAAAGCGTCCCAAACGTGCTCGATAGGATTCAAGTTCGAAGAATGAACTGGCCACTCTATGCGCAGAATTGTAGCGTGTTCCAGATAATCATCTATGATGCGAGCTCGGTGCGGTCTTGCGTTATCGTCCCGTAGCAGGAGTGCATCACCTATTGCCCCAGCGTATGGGCGAACATAAATATCAAGGATGTCATCCCTATAAATTTGAGCATTTACGGTTCCCCTGAGAAATACATGGAGGTCTGTGCGTCCACCCAAAACGATGCCACCCCAAACACAGACACTGCCTCTTCCGTATGCATCTCTTTCGCGAATGTTTGACGGATGATAACGGGTTCCAGGTTCCCTCCATATCAAATGACGTCTACTATCACTTTCTAGGCCTAAATCTAGACTCGTCCATAATGAGTACAACCCTCCATTGGTCATGCGTGCAATGAACATGTTGTCGTGCCCACTGCAAACGGTCCCTCCTGTGCCGTGATGACAACGGCACACAAATAACTGGTCGTCTCGCATACAGACCACCTTCGTGAAGCCTTCTACGCAAGGTAGAAGTTGACACCAACCTTCCGGTGGCTGCAGCCAGGGAGGATCTGAGATGAGTCGGAGTAACAGATCTACTCCTGCGTGCACATAACCTCAACTATCGGTCATCAGCGCCCGTCATAGCTATTGGCCGTCTTTGAGTGAACCTCTTGGATATTGAACCTGTGGTTAAAAATTGGCTTCGAAGTCTATGAACCACAGAAGGACTCACATTTAGCCACCTGGCCACTTCTGTTTGACTTTGTCCTACCTCTAGTCTCCCAATGGCTCTGCATCTTAGTTCTTCAGGTAGATGATGCCTAGAAGTCATAGCTACGAGTTGGCTATCTCAGATTTCTTTTGGTAGTATCACGGCGAGATTAATAGGCTTGCTCTCAAACGTGGTTTTTTAAGCTCCTCGAAGATGACGTACTCCGATTGCAGCGCCACTAATTTGCATAACATAGTTTTATTCAGCAACTCTTACTTAGCAACATATATGCAAATTTTGTATGATTTGGATTATTTTTCAGGGAGTTATTGCGATTTTTCCTTAATTTATGATAACCAGTGTAGTTACTAATTTATTTTTGACAGACGATTTGTTTTAATCTACTTTTCTAATTTTCTCAAAATTATTTCAAAATTTTAACGAATTTCTTTGAGTTAACTAACATATTGTGGCTTATAAATTTACATTATGTTAAATAGACATGAAAGTTTACAAAGAAATTGGAAGTAGGCAACGGTGAGCAAGCAAGTTTAAGTTCCACTTTTAATGTAATTCTTCTTTGTTTTTAAATAATTCGTAGCCATTTAATCCAAGACTTTTATTCTTTATGAAAATTGTAGTTATCTAAAAGCAGTGTGTTAAAGGAGAAAAATACCAACACATGAAAAATGTAGCGACATTGTATAGACGATATGTGTTTGCAGAAAATTGCATTTGTTTGCTGCAAACAAATTTTTATGTATCATAATTTCTTGTAAAATTACAAACATATTTTTTTCCGCCGATTAATCGGTCCAATTTTGCCGATTATAATTAATCGGTAAAATGGCCGATCATGGCCGATTTATCGGCACTACCGATTAATCGGTGCATCGTAGCAGTAATTCGTTTTAAGCGGATTCGAATTAACGAGTCGCGAGTATATACGCTTGAAAATGTTAGCATGAAATGTATTGAAATTGTCGAAATGAAAGTCACTGTTAGATTGAAATTTGAAAGCACTTGCCTTCAACGAGGAGGAAGTACCCTTCATCGTTTTTCCTAAGTACCTCGATTCCAGTAGCAGTCATTTCAGCTAAAGAAGGGAACAGAGTCGGGTCGGGCAATGTAGGTCGATCAAGAACATACGGAAGATGGTCGGCGTGGAAAAGACCTGAAACGAGACAATGCACAACCTCACACATCAAAATAAACGAACAAGAAATACTGCATGAATATTTTTTAAACTCACAGTTTGTTCCAGAGTTAATTAATTCCACTGCATTTGTTGAATAAAACGTTTACAATAAATGCTGACATGTTTCATAATTCTAGAAAAATATTATTTTTCAGTCTGTGAAAAGGGTAACATTTTGTTTCCATATCCCTCTTAAATACAGAGTTGTTACAACTGACTTATTCGTTTTCCAAACGCAGCATATCCAAAAGTATAAAGCAGTGAGTAACCGCGCCTAAGCAAGGGCTAAGGCAGGAACATGCAATATACCGCCAACTCGCTCATTTCGATCCATGGACTGCAGTTTCGGGCTTATTATGCCCTCATCAGCATGGAATGCGAAATTGAATTGCTCTATAAGAGGATTTTTGCCTCCAACTCGTTCAATTTCGTATTCCATGCTGATGAGATCGTAATAAGCCCGAAACTGCAGTCCATGGATCGAAATGAACGAGTTGGCGGTGTATTGCATATCCAAAAGTATTACACATGTATAATGATGAGGGATACATGAAAGTAACTACAAACTCATCAAGTTTTGAAATTGTATTAACCAGGTGGTAACACGTGTGCAATATTTTTCAAATGGCGACAAAAAAAAAAACGGATTTTTTAATTTTTATTGTGTTACAATATGCGTAATGTTCATTTATTTTTCAAATATTCCAGGATGCTATATGCTATCATTTAACAACATTTAGTTGCCAAACATCCCGTCCTAAAAGCTGTACCAAATTAGTTTTTCAGCAATACTCGTATAAAACTATCTTCTAGCTCATGAATCGCGAATTCATTAGAAAACAATTCTAGTCTTTCTAGTATACTAGTGTATGACGTATTTACAAAATAGACCATTTCTTAATGGCTTTCAAATTCAGTATTTTTAAAACTATTTTCGTAAGTACGAAAGTTAGTTTTCTTAAGACGTCAGGCTAACAGTTTTCAAGACAGAATTTTAAGACGTCTGGTTTTTTAATATATCTTTCCTTATGCTCTTCTAAGCAGCATTGGGGTGTTTGGCGGTCGAGAGTGTTTGCGTTTTTAACTGAGCATAACATTTTTGCTGGTAAAAATAATGATTACTAAACCATTTTAGGGCAGTTAGAAACTTAAACCTGTCCTGAAAAAGTCATGTAATTTATGAATTGAAAACATTAATTTTTACCTTTATACACTGGCGGAAAAAAAAAATCCCAACACCAAGAAAAAATTGCCGTAGAGTAATGAAATTTGGATAATGCAATTGTCTAGTTAACATGTTTAATTGATTAAATGTACAAGATCACTGGCTAATTTAAGCTCAAGAAAATGCTGTGCAAATGTGAAATTATGTTAATTTAATAGAGGGTGTAACCTCCAGAATTTTAAAGGCAAGCCTGCAAGCGTGCACGCATTATGTCATACAGGTGCCGAATGTCACTTTGTGGTATGGAGTTCCATGCTTGTTGCACTTGCTGTGTCAATACTAGGACCGTCATTGCTGACTGTGGATGATGCTCGAGGTGCCATCCCATGATATCCCATACGTTATCAATTGGAGACAGACCTGGTGATTTTGCAGGTCATGGTAACATGTCAGCACTCTGTAGAGCACATTGCGTTACAGCAGCGATGTGAGGGCGAGCGTTATCCGGTTGGAAAACGCCCCCTTGAATGCTACTCATGAAGGGCTGTACTACTGGTTAAATAAACAGACTGACGACAAATTTTCAGTCAGTGAGTTTGGGATAACCACAAGAATGCCCCTGCTGACGTAGGAAATTGCTCCAGAGACCATAACTCCAGGTGTGAGTCCCGGGTGTCTAGGCCGTAGACCGCTTGGATGCAGGCGGTCCCCTGGCCTCCTTCTGACCAATATACAGCCACCACTGGCACTAATTCAGAATCTGTTTTCATCAAAAATTACAACAGATCTCCACTCCGACCTCCAGTGAGCTCTGTCGTGGCACCACTGCCGTCGGAAAAGGCAATGGTTTGCAGTCAATGGAATACCGGCTACAGGCTGCCTGGCTCGGAGCTGTCCTTGAAGTAAACAGTTTCTTACCGTTCCTTGGGTCACGACGGTACCAACTGCAGCTCGCATGTCAGCCGCAGATGCAGTACGATGCGCCACAGCCGTACGCAAGATTCGGCGATCTTCCTTCTCAGTCGTGCCACGTGGCAGCTCGGAACTCGATCTTCTTGAGGTAGTACCATCCCTTGCCCATAGCTTCCAATAATCATACATGGTGGAAACATTCCCACCCAAATCTTTCTGCAATATCGCGAAATGAAAATCCACCTTCTCGTAGCCAATTTGTACGACCTCGTTTAAACTCGGTGAGCTGTTGATAATGGCTTCTTCGTCTTCTTAAAAGGTATTCCTGGCTAACATGAACGCAATTCGTCCAATTTCACGGAAAAATAATACACACGAGCTTCACAACACGCTTTTAAAACAAGCCTTATTTGCATGTTCTGAGTGACGCCAGCTGCGCCACACTTATGCGCGGAACACGAAATTTCAATCGATGTCATCTTTCAGTTGTATAAACACGCCTACCAAATTTCGTTTATCTAACACAAGTCTTTCTTGGTGTTGGGATTTTTTTTTCCGCCAGTGTAGTAGAGCGATTCCATACCAACTCACCGAAAAAAAAAAAAAAGTTGGTCGCACGACCGACTCGGATTTTTTTTTAATTTGGTACACAGATTGATGGTATAGAGGTATGAAAAAGCCCAAAAGGAAAGTTACCTGCTCCACTTATTTCCCGAGATACGGGTCCTCGAAGTTTGTCCGGACCTTCAAAATACCAAAAAATTGATGTTTTTTAATAATTTTTTCTTAAAATTTCTACTCATGCAATATGAAAGTGTTTGATATCTACGGAAACTAGCTACTCCTGGCATTCAGAAAAAAATATGGCAATGTTTATAACGGAAAATGTTAAGGTACAGCACTCTTAGAAGTTGCCATCACAAAAATTTGATTTTCCCGATTTTGCTAAAATTGAGGAATTTATTCCAAAAAAAGGAAGACATAACCAAAGGTTTACTCACTTTCTGGTAGTGTATAGATGTTTACCATAAATGGTTACACAATGCATAACTTTGATTTCTCACTCCTTCTTGGAAATATTTTAGCTTAAAGATAAGCCAGTACCAGGGGACCGAGCCCGCTCGGTAAAGAAAGAGGTTTGTAAACTTGTGTTTTTTGCTAAAATGCGAAGTATTTGTTTAGATTGCGAAGTGCTTGTTGCAATTACGCATTTAAAACAGCCGTAATTTGTTTTAAAAACACAACCTTATTTAATCCATGCTCACCATAAAATCACACGCAATTTCGTTTCATTTGGCGCCGAAGACGCGAAAGGTGTTGATGAGAATGGATGCATAGTCCCTGTTCTCCAGTACGCATTTTGTTCCAGTTGGTTTTGACTTTCATTTTACTTCACACTTTAAGGTTCCCCCCGTACATACCACAACTCGTGGTTTAACCGGGATGGGGCCCTGAAGAGCGCTTTGTTCATTTTTGAATCAGGCCCTAGGGCCGAGCAAACCCTTGGCCCAGCATCCCCAGGAGGTATCGTTTCACTTGGAGGATTTTATGACCACGAACATTTTTAACGTTCCTCAGCCATCATTAATGAAGACGGTGGATCTTTTATCGGCTGGGCTTCCTCTATATGATCGGCCCGGGACCCTCCGGTTACGAGTCCGACGACTAACCGATCGGACTACCGCGGCCCACACCCAATTCTAACTTTATTTTGATTGATCTTCTTTAAATTTCAAAAACAATAATAATTCTAACGTGTTGCCAAAACTCATTTGAAAAATACCATAAAAATTTAAATTTACGCTGATGTGATTAAATATGAAATCCATTGTTATAATAAAACGTGGTTTCTGTGAACAGTAACAATAAGAGTAATCATAAAGAAAATAGCGAAAGAAAGCTCGCCAAACTTTTAATGAAGGCACAAAAAAACGCGTTTTTATAGAAAAAACGCAGATGTAGATGAACTCAAAAAACAAAACTTTATCTAAATACAAAATTTTATCAAAATCGTTAGAGCCGTTTTCGAGATCCGAAATATATATATACCAGAATTGCTCGTTTAAAGATATTAGATAGATGTAATTTTGCTTCGAAACTTAATATTTTAAGAAAATTGAGTTTCATATTTATTGATTTTTTACCTGAAATATCTTTACTAAACACTCTTGAGAGGGAAAAAAATATTTTAAAACTAACTATAACACTTTTATACTCAATTTTGAAATCGTACTTGAAAAGTAAAGTAATCTAATTTTTATAATTCAATAGATGTCGATGGACAATCACCACTGCTTTTATCCCATGGCTTTTGAAAAAATGAAACAGCCTGTTATCTAGTGAAGCCTTGCTTTAACATTTCAAAAACAGTAACAATTTAACGTTGCCAAATACCATAAAATTTAAACTCGCGCTGATGTGATTAAATATGAAATCCAATTGTTATAACAAAACGTGGTCGCCACGGAAACAGTAACAATTGATAATAATCATAAAGAAAATGGCGATGAAGAAAGCGTCTCAAACTTACTCAATGAAGGCACAAAAAAACGGGTTTTTTTGCGAAAACTGGCGTTTTTACAGAAAAAACGCCGACATAGATGAACTCAGAAACCAAAACTCCATCTAAATACCAAGTTTTATCGAAATCGTTAGAGCCGTTTTCGAGATCCGAAAAATAAATAAATAAATAAATAAATATATATATATATATATATACAAGAATTGCTCGTTTAAAGATATTAGATAAGGCAAAAAATGCGTTTTTGGCCATCTTGGCAGCCATTTTTCTCATAAAGGGGGAGCAGTAGAAACTTTAATTTTTTTTTTAAACAAGCCACTGATATGTTAGCTATTCACAGGAAAAGAGTTTACTTTTGGTTATTTCTTCCATTAAGAGATATCCCGCTGACAGTATATGCATGTTTTTCGCGACGACCATATGCTTTTGTTCCCCCTCTCATGGACTTAAAATTAATTAAACCAAAAAATAATGATATCTAATATCTTTAAACGAGCAATTCTTGTATATATATTTATTTATTTTTCGGATCTCGAAAACGGCTCTAACGATTTCGATAAAATTTTGTATTTAGATAGAGTTTTGGTTTCTGAGTTCATCTACGTCGGCGTTTTTTCTGTAAAAACGCGAGTTTTCACAAAAAACGTTTTTTTTTTTTGTGATTTCATTGAAAGTTTGAGAAGCTTTTATTTCGCCATTTTCCTTTTGATTACTTTCATTGTTACTGTTTCCGTGGCGACCACGTTTTGTTATAACAATTGGATTTCGTATTCAATCACATCAGCGCGAGTTTAAATTTTATGGTATTTGGCAACGTTAAATTGTTATTGTTTTTGAAATGTTAAAGCAAGGCTTCACTAGATACAGTCTCTTATACAGGCTGTTTCACTTATTCAAAAGTTTCATTTAACAATAGATTTCATATTAAGGCAGGGATTCAAGTGAAACAGGCAATCGCAAAATACAATCGCGACTGGAAGTGAATTACATTAGAACGTTTCTTGATAAAAACATCGTGACGTCAGCGTGACGTTTGCCTATGAAAAGCGAGCTAGATAAAACGTCACAGCCTACTTGGCGAATAAGAGGAGATCGCCGAGTGCTTGTGAGCTCTTATTGGCTCCGCCCGTAGTGACGTCATGCCAAGTTAAGTTGATGATAATGTAATTCATTTCCAGTAACGATAGCAATTCGAAGCGATCGCAGTGCTGTTTCACTTGAATCCCTGCCTTAATCACATCAACGTAAATTTAAATTTTTATGGTATTTGGCAAACGAGTTGTGGCAACACTTGATAATTAAATGGTAAAATCCTACTTTAGGGTCCGGGTTTGGCGATTTTTTTCAGACTGTAGCTTAAGGTTGCAATAATTTAGCTTAAAATCGCCAAACAATCCAACCATCCAATGATAATTCTGTGGTTGCCAGATTTAATAATTTACCGCCGAACCTTAAACTAGGATTCATCCAATTAGATAATTATAATTGTTTTTGAAATTTAAAAGAGATCAATCAAAATAAAGTTAGAATCGGGTGTGGGCCGCGGTAGTCCGATCGGTAAGTCGTCGGACTCGTAACCGGAGGGTCCCGGGCCGATCATATAGAGGGAGCCGAGCCGATCAAAGATCCACCGTCTTCATTAATGGTGGCTAGGGGACGTTAAAAATGTTCGTGGTCATAAAATCCTCCAAGTGAAACGATACCTCTGTGGGATGCTGGGCTAAGGGTTTGCTCGGCCCTTGGGCCTGGTTAAAAAATGAACAGAGCGCTCTTCGGGCCCCCATCCATGTGGTATGTACGGGGGGGGAACCTTGGAGTGTGAAGTGAAGTGAAAGCCAAAACCAACTGTAACCAAATGCATACTGGAGAACAGGGACTCTGCATCCATTCTCATCAACCCCTCCCGCGCTTTCGGCGCCAAATGAAATGAAATTGGGTGTGATTTTACGGTGAGCATGGATTAAATAAGGTTGTGTTTTTTAAAACAAATTACGGCTGTTTTAAATGCGTAATTGCAACAAAGGGCAAAAAAGGCTTCTCAAGTTTATCTAAATACGTACTTCGCATTTTAGAAAAAAACACGAGTTGACAAACCTCTTTTTTTTTTTAACCGAGTGGGCTCGGTCCCCAGGTACTATTTATTATTAGCTGTATTATCTACCCAATATGTCATGAAATTTAATTTATTAAATCATTGAACAATAAATTAGATAATTGATGAAAACAAGAAAAAGTAGATATCTTTCATACAATCAAGATAGTATCTGTGAATTTGTATTTTAGTGAGTAAACTTATTCTTGTCAGTTCTTATCAGTGCTCAACACATGTCAGTTTTGTAAAGATCAGTATGGGAATAAATTAGTTGCACTAATTTTAATTCTTCAAGCATGGCTTTATATTAAATTACTAGCGGTACCCGCACGGCTTTGCCCGTGGTATAAAATTAAAATTTCATTTGTAAAATAATTGATATAGCAGAAAAAATGCTCTATTTTAGTTGTAATTCAACTATAATTCCTTCAAAATATGATATAAAAATCTGGTATGGACCCCACGCTACTTAATTTTATGTGTAAATTTCTTAGTAGATGCCTCAAGTGCTAAAATAGTGCTTGGAGTGAGCAAGATAACAGTTCAAACATTTATATCTCTAGTTTGCCGCGAAACAATGCAAAAAAAATGTTTTACAATAATTAATCTCCTAAATATCGCCGATTTTAACATCATTCAGTGGATTTTTCGCAAAATATCGCCAATAGCGCCAAATTGAGTCCAAATATAAAAAGAAAACAATTTTTTTCGCCAACTTGGTGATATGTCGCCAAATTGGCGGCAAATGCTTGACGACCAAAAGCTTGGCGATATATTGCCAAGTGGTCGGGCCAATTCATATCAGTTTTGTCTGCATTGAAATGAACACTGATTTACTCCATAAAAGGGGTAAAACACCCCCTTGGAACATTCGAATGCAACCCCAAAGGAAGATGCACAAAAATAAGCCAAAAGAGAAAATAAGAACAATTTTGTTGTTCACAGAAACCAACAGAAATCTTACCAAAGTTTAAAGGAAGAAGAAAGTTTTATTTCCTAGCTTTAAAAACAAAACGAACGATGCAATAACGCAATTCATACGATATTTGGTTAATCTGCGCTTTAGGTACCCTTTTCTCGCTAAATGGGCGATAGGCGCGCCAAGCGTGGTAACCCTGGCTATTTTGCGTAGTTTCTCTCAGAGCTTTCACTTCCGCGAGACACGCAAAAATGCGCCAAGTAATGTCCCAAAGCATTTTCACCCGGAAAAGACAGGGTTGCCAGAGAATTGAAACAAAAATACTACGCCTCCTCTAAAAAAAAATATTACAAAGTAATACTGTTTCCAAACGTTGCCAAAATCAATGTTGCCGAAATGCGAAATCTATGAAAATGAAAAAAAAAAAAAAATCCGCCAAATCTTTTAATTAAGTCATTAGTATATTGGAAACAAGGTTGCCGGAAAAATACTACGCTCCTTATTTGGGCCGAAAAAATTTCACCGTAGTATCAAAAATACTACGTCTGGCGACGCTGGAAGAAGAACGAAACAAAAATAGGTATGAACACGTAACCATGGTAACAACATGAAAAGTTGATTTCCGTTGATAAAATAATTCTTTTCATCTCTCTTTTCAAACAAATTTTATTATCGAGCTGAACCATTTTAGAATCGTTTGGCTTGCTTTACTGAAGGTAAGCCTTGAATTTCGGGATTCTAAAAACAATTATTACAGCTCTCCTGATGATCGTAGAAACTTCGAAAAAACTTCATTTTGTGCAGAAAATTCCAAGCTTTCGAATGACATAAGACTTGAAAATGTGTGTGAAATATTTCTTCCCTATTTTATCGAATTTCAGCTAAGAATTCGAATAGAAAAAGAACGAAATGGAATTTTCGAAAAATCGCTTCGAGGTGCAAAACTACATGCTACAAACTAATTTTGTACCAAGTGGCATGAAAATCGACCGAACGGTTTTGGCGCTACGCGCGTAACAGACAGAAGGACAGAAAGAAAGAGAGACAAACCTTCAGCTTTATTATTAGTAGAGATTTATTTAATTATTTTGTAAATATATAACTGTTAATAAGGTAAAATGGAATTCCATGCTGAAATTAATAGCTCTTTATCACCATGCCCATCAAATGAAATTTGTCATAAAATATCCTACAAACGAAAAGACCTCATTTATTTTCCTGATATTCATGTGATATTCAAGAAATTCTTCAATTAAAAACAGGAGTATCCCAATCACAAGATTGGGTATTGCTTATAATATAAATATTTAGAGCTCATTTATGTTTAATTAATTTCTCAAGAAAGTATTTAGTGTTTTATAATTATGAATGCATAATGCTCAGGCATCAGAGAAATACTTTTTCTTGTTTTCATCAATTATCTAATTTATTGTTCAATGATTTAATAAATTAAATTTCATGACATATTGGGTAGATAATACAGCTAATAAAAATATATCATTATTTTTTGGTTTAATTAATTTTAAGTCCATGAGAGGGGGAACAAAAGCATATGGTCGTCGCGAAAAACATGCATATACTGTCAGTAGGATATCTCTTAATGAAAGAAATAACCAAAAGTAAACTCTTTTTCTGTGAATAGCTAACATATCAGTGGCTTGTTTAAAAAAAAAATTAAAGTTTTTACTGCTCCCCCTTTATGAGAAAAATGGCTGCCAAGATGGCCAAAAACGCATTTTTTGCCTTATGGCTTACTTTTAAGCTAAAATATTTCCAAGAAGGAGGGAGAAACCCAAAAAGTTTATTGCGTAGCAATTTACAGGGAGGACATGTACACTATCAGAAAGTGAGAAAACCTTTGGTTTTGTTTGCCTTTTTTTGTAATAAATGCCTCAATTTTAGCAAAATCTGCAAAATCAAGTTTTTGTGGTGACAACTTCAAAGAGCCCTGTACCTTGGCAATTTTCATTATGAACGTTCTAGTATTTTTTTTTCGGAATGCCTGGAGTAACTAGTTTCCATAGATATCTTACAGTTTTATTTTGCTTGAGTACGATTTTTTATAAAAAATGATTAAATAACATCACTTTTTTAGTATTTTGACGTGGCGGACAAACTTTGAGGGCATGTATCTCAGAAAATAAGAGGAGCAGGAACCTAACAATTTGGACTTTTCCATGACTCTATATGATCAACATGTGTGCCAAATTGAAAGAAAATCCGAGTCGGTCGTGCGACCCCCATTCGGTGAGTTGGTATGGAATCACTTAGTAGTTTTTGAATTTTCATTCTACTACCGCCATTAAACATGTAAAAACCTTTTTTACCCCCCACTTCTTAAGTTTTATGACAGTTCTGTATTTCGTGCAATATTTAAGTAGCAATAAAATAATTGGCAGTATTACATATCTTGTCATATGCGTCATTCACACCAATTTTTGTTAAAATCGGAAATGGTGAGGTCAAAAAACTTCTTTTTCACGATTGATTTTGACGTGAAATTGCCCTGAAATGACTTAAAAATCACTATTTTTATTAGTAAAAGTGTGATGTGCAGTAACAAACGCATCCACTCTCAGCCACCAGATGCCCCGCATGCTGCTTCCTTTAGGAGCCGGGCGGTACAAATGCTGTACCGTAACTATTTTTTTTTTTTAGAGGACGGGATTGAGATTTTCACTCGAACCTATTGGAGTCGTGGATTTTTTCAAGGTTTCATACGTCTGGTACGACAGTTTATACCTTCTCTTTTCAATGGAAGAGAAATCTGTGGTTCAACTGTCGTACTACCTGGGTCGAAAGAAAAATTTCTAAAAAACAGCCCGGTTCCAAAAGGTTAAAAGAGCATAGGGGAAGATATATTAAAGAACCAGACGTCTTATAATTGTTTTTTCGACGTTGCTAGTGGACTATAAGGAGAGAAGGAGAGCCTGGTAAACTTTTACAGCCCCCTTGACAGCAATATAGTCTTCAGAACAATAGCATTGTGTTCTGTACATGTCGTACAGACAAATATACTGAATAAAAAAATACACACCGAGTAAGTAGTCAACGTTGTCTGTGTCAAGCGTCAGCAGTTCTTTGGCAGTGAAAACGGCTTTGCCTCTCTTGGAAGATTTGTCATCCAGCCATTCATTTAGCAGGTTGAGAGAATCGTTTCTTTTGCCCTCGGCACCACGATACTCGCTCCCCGTGGGCAGAAAGCTACGCAATCCTCCACCCATGATAACCTGTTCAGAAATACAGAAAATGTGAGCTTTGTTGTTAATTTGAAAAACTAGTCTATAACTTGGTTGCTACTGAATCGTAAACAAAGTAATAATGATGAAAAAAACCATTAACGTTCATGGGGCATATGTGTCATTTCGGTCAATAAATTTATTTAAAAATTTTCGGTTTATAAATTAGTATTTTTTCTAATATTGAGACATAAGAACCATAATATATCGACTAAATAAGTACTGCACTGGACGTCAATAAATATCAATCAATACTTCAAATGTTAATTACAAAAAGTGTATCCTTTTATCATAGCATTTATTTTTAATCAACAAAATATTACAGAATGTGCAGCAAATTTTGAAAATTACTTGCATTATTTTTACCTTCATCACCACAGCAATATTTTTTGACTGGAATCAACTACAGTGGAACCCCCACATTTCGTTTTCAGTCGGACCAGTGATAAAAAAAACGTACCAAATGGGAAAACGTAAAATCGGGGGCGAGACTAAAAATAAAAACTTATTTAAAAATGGATACTTAACTAGGATTAATAAACTAGAAGGGAAAACGTATAATCTTTACTAAATTTTTATTTTTAGAAACAATTTCTTTTATAGCATGTTCTATACTATACTAGACAGCAACTTAACTTGACACTGAACGTCACTACGGGCGGAGCTAATAAGAGCTCACAGGCAGTCAGCGATCTCCTCTAATTCGCCAAGTAGGCTGTGACGTTTTATCTAGCTCGTTTTTCATAGGCTAACGTCACTCAAACGTCACGCTGACGTCACGACGTTTTTGTCACGAAACGTTGCAGTGTAGTATAACAAATTTTGCAACTTGCAAAATTTGAGAACATAGATAAAATATTGCTGGGTAGGTAACGCTGCAAACTAAAAATATTTCACCATTTTACTTTGCCCTGCTAGTTCACTTTACCCCACATTTAGCTCACTTTACCCCACTTCAACCCCCCCCCCCTACCACACACACGCACACATTTCCTGTTATTTGCTCAGTTTATTTTTCCAAGTTTTGTATGGAGTAATCGAATTTGGACACCCAGTTCCGTTCAAAACTACCAAACTTTTTTACCTACCTATTTTTTTTTTCTTCACGAAATTCCTTGCAGACTACTTACCCTGATATCCTTGCCTGGCGCTTTCCGGATCAGCTGCTTCGCTATATCGGGACACCTGGGGTCGGGACAGCCCGCTTCCCACTCTCGACTGGCAGAATGGGAGTACAAACCTGCAGGAGTAGCATGGGTCACTCGAGTGGTTGTGATCAGTCCTGTCCACTTGCCTACAGGGAAGGGAGAAAACAACTTGCATTACTAAAAGGGTATATAACACGGTTTCGGTCATATGAAGCTGGACCTTGAGATATTTACTTAATCTTGGGAATTACTGAAAGACGAAGACATTGGCTCTGAAATGTGTTGGGCAACCTTTGCTATAACACTGAAAAGGATGGGAAAGATGTCTCCCATTATCCACCGAAACTTGCTAAATTTTAGAACTTTTCTTAAAACTTCGGAACACTTAATAGCTCATTTTTCAATGACGGGGACGGGGACACGAGGACAAATAATTTATACATCCAGAAACACGTTTTACTCTTATGACTGGTATTAAAAAAAATAAAATAATAATAATAATGCGCTGATACACTACGTGTGGGAAAAACGTAATCGGAAGGATTTAGGAACAGCTTATTTGAGGTCCAACTCCAGGCAATTTTTTTTTTTTTTTCAAAACTGTCGGTTTTTTTTCTGATTGGACCGTTTGTAGAAACAAGGAACCCGACGAGTAGTACCCCCATTCGTTGGATTTCTTCGTGATTGGGAAAAACATAATTTGAATTCAAGACGTCAAAATTCCAAGAAATGCTAGGGGCTGGATTTTACCCCTTTTTATACGTTCCTTTCAGCAATAAGCAATATTTCAGAAATATAATCTTTGATTTACTCGTATGTAAAGAGAAACAAATCATTGAATTTGAGCGACATGTTGTATAATTTAAATATAAACTATCAGCATATGCAGAAAATGTGTCCTGTCATAAATTCATCATAGAGTGGGTCTGGTAACATGGTACTTGGTCTTGGGAATGCTGGTTTACTTTGTAAGAAAAGCAGTCGAAAACTTTGTACAATTGATGAAGTTAAAAATGCAAGACAACGTGTCTACAAGTACAAATAAAAGGTTAAAATAGACTGCTAGAGTTTTCTAACTCTATTTTAACCTTTTATTTGTACTTGTAGACACGTTGTCTTGCATTTTTAACTTCATGCTGGTTTACGTTTGAGTTGAAAGAAGCAAAATTCTTAGAGTGACTCTGTTCCAACACTTGTTCTCTTTACGCAAACCGGCATTCATCACTAGTATTTTAACAAATCAAATCTTTTAAGATTCAGCGAATAGAAGTAAACAATACTAAAATCTAAAGCACGTTTGTTACCGAGTTAAAAAATAAGAAAAAAAATCCAGAATTTAATTAAACTTGAATGTTGAGAAAAATTAAATTGTCATATGAAAAACAGGTTGACTTTTGAAAAATTTGTAAACAAAAATATGAAAATTTAAAAATTTCAAACCAGAAACTGATAAATAGAACCTTTAACGCAATTGCAAAATGTGTGGAAAAACTCGACTGCCACCCGAACCAAGAAAGGCATGTGACAAAAAGCTAATTTTTTGATGCGACATTTTTTCCTAAAACTTTGTTTTTCATCCCTTTAATGATCAAACACTTTTTTTTTTAAATTAATGCTGCCATATTTTATTACAATTTTAAGAAATGTAAAAGGTTTATGCTTCTATATAAACAAATAGGAAAGGATGTTTAGCTGAAAAAGTATCATTTTTTCAATAAATAATTGGAGATGGAGTCAGATGGCCCCCCGTTTCAAAGAAGTTCGAGAGAAACCACCAATTTTATCCGCTGTAGTGGGAAGTTTGTTTTCATAGAATTCAAACAATGTATACTACACTTCAACGTTTCTTGACAAAAACATCGTGACGTCAGCGTGACGTTAGCCTATGAAAACCGAGCTAGATAAAACGTTACAGCCTACTTGGCGAATTAGAGGAGATCGCTGACTGCTTGTGATCTCTTATTGGCTCCGCCCGTAGTGACGTTCAGTGTCAAGTTAAGTTGCTGTCTAGTATAGTAATAACTGAAACGGGAATGAATATTTATTTTGCTGAAACTGTTGTATTGGTACCAGGCTGAAATGAAATTTTCCTGCACACCCTTCTTACTTAGGACTGTAGTTCAAGATTGTGGGATTAAAGCAGCTGTGGTCATTGCTAAGGCTGGTAAGTTTTGGGGAGGTGCATAGCATAAAACAGCCTTGATACTGTGCCGTAATTGATAAGTTATTGGATAAAAGATTGTAAGGCGTAAAACTAATCTAGTCCTTCAAAATCAATTGGAACTCCGTACCGAACAAACAACAAAGACCACTGAGGCCCTTATGCTAAAAAGTTACTTTTAAAAGGCTGTATATAAATCTGTACCTCAATACCAGAACGACGTAAGTCCAAAAATGGCGATTTTCACTTTATAACTGCATTGCATTTTGAATCTTTATTAAGATGTCCTTCTCAATTACTTAGCAGCATTAAAAGAGCGCCAGTCCCGACCTTTGTATGCAACCGACAATCGTTTTCGCCCTCTACTGAAAAGTTGCGAAAATGAACTTACGTTAGTTTGGGTTCTGAGGTACAGAAATTGCTTTTACCTGCTTCTTGTGCCCAACTTAAAACGGAATCGACATGAGTGGAATTGTCGAGAGAGGACGCACAATCTTGATATTTAACGCGTCCGTCTACTCCGAGGGTTCCGTAGTTCGCTTTCACGCCGCACAAGTATGCTGTCGCTGTGTTCGCCGAATCAGAAGTCTGCCTGTCCAAACCGTAAGTCTGCAAGAATAAAAAAAATAGAAACTTTGAAAAAAAAATGTAATACAAATAGCTTTATCAATTACTTCAACTTTTACTAATGCATTTTGGTTGGTTGCATTAGACTTACTGGCGTAAGAGCCTTAATAGACTATACTGCACCAAACGAAATTTTAAAATGAAGGTATGCTAAAACTATAACTATATAAGTACGACGGGCATAAAACTTCTAAAATTTTTTAAAAATTTCTGAAAAAGACATAAGTTCAAGATTCTGAATAATAAGGCGAAAGGAAGAACTGTCGAAACATTTTGGATAAAACCAGAAACACAAATTACAAAACAAAGACTACACAAAAATAAGGGCAAAGACAAACTAATGCTTTTGAAAATCCCGTAAGACCATAGAGTTGATCATTGAATGCGTTCAGATGATGTGACATACTCATTTTTCCGAGTTTTAAAATAACACAAGACGTCTCTTTGTGGCACATGGTTGTTTCTAATCATACAAATTAAAAAAAAAATCCATTTATTTGTTGCATTTAAAACTAACGTCGCAAAAATATAGTTTTTTTTTTTTTTCTGCATCGACTCTGCTGTGGCAGAAAAAGAACTTTTACAGAAATAAATTTGATTTTTTTTTTTTTTTTTTTTTTTTGTTGCATTTAAACCTTAACCCTTCACTGCACGATTTTTTATATTTTCATGAAAAAAAATCATTTCTTACCTTTTAAATAGCCCTGAGTTCAGGAAAAATGAAGAAAAAAATTAATCTTAAAAATGTGCACCAGAAATGATGTTTTAATTGTTTGTTCTATGTATGGCATAAAACACACAGCATATGCTTTGTATACCGATAAGTGTAATAATCTACAATGTGTTTTGTGCCATAAGTGGTATAAACAAATTTTCCACTTAGTGTATTTAAACATTTTTAGAACAAAGGAAATAATGACTAAGCACACTTCTAACGGAAATGCAGACACTCTTTCTTTCAAAAGCAAGAACTGTAATACCTAGACTAGTGCAACTAACTAGTGCATAAAAATCACACTAAACTGTTATAGCAATGTTCCAGAAGGGGCACAAAGCTCAGTTCAACTACATTTAACAAGAAGTTCTGTCAAGAACTAAACGAGCCTACTTTCCCGTACATCGACATCGGCATTCTAGCATCTGATCATTATTCTCTTGATCATCTGAGACTAAACATTATGTCAAACATACCTTTTTAGCACAAAAAGCTGATTTAAAAGCAAAATATACCCCTCTCATCAGATGAAATAGAGACATAAAAAGTAAATAAATGAATAAATGAAGTTTTGTCGCACCTTTTAAAGAATGTAACTGTTACAGTTCTTCCGTAGAAAAATTCCTCAATCGTTTTCAAAAAAAAAAAAAAAAATTAAAAGTACAAAGTACATCAAAACACATTTTATCAAAGAAAGGAAAAAAAACTCGTCCGTCGATAAAATGTCTCGATTTTCACTTTTAAACCGTTGCCAGTTGTTAAATATAAATAAAGAATAAAATGCCCTCGTGAATGAAACACTTTTGTTACAAAAAAAAAAATCGTCTGCACAGTCAGTCATTTTTTTCTGAGCCTGCATTTCCACCATGTTTGTGGAGTCGGAGTCGGAATCAGAGTCCTCACAGAAGATTATTCAGAAAAGTACTTTACAAACATTATTTATCAAAACCATTTTTTTACAAAGTTAGTTTGAAGGAAATCCGACTTTAAGTTCCAGGATCAATATTCAACTTAAATTCCCCGTAGGCGCTAATGTTAAATTTTTTTCTGAACGGTTCAATATTGAACGAAAAATGGTTCAAACCAAAAAGCGAAATAAGGGAATGAACCTCTCCGAGATCTTTCAAACAAAAAAAGTTTATTCCATTCGGATGGTTCACTCAGAAGTTATTAGGTGGGGAAAGGTTGCTTGAACGGTTCAATGTTGAACGAAAAAATGTTCAAATCGGAAATGTAAATACGGGAATGAAGTATCCTTGATAAGATCTTTCGAACAAAAAAAAGTTTGTTGAAATCTGACTGTTCACTCAAAAGTTAGCATCGCGGGACAGGTTGTTTGAACGGTTCAAAGTTGAACCAAAAATTGTTCAAATCGAAAAATCAAATGTGGAAATGAGTTGTTCTCGCCGAAATCTTTCCAACAAAAAAAAGTTTGTTCAAATCGGAATGTTCATTCAAAAGTTATTAGGGGGGGAAAGGTTGCTTGAACGGTTCAATGTTGAACCAAAATTGTTCAAATCGAAAAATCAAATGTGGAAATGAGTTGTAATCGCCGAGATCTATCCAACAAAAAAAAGTTTGTTCAAATCGGAATGTTCATTCAAAAGTTATTAGGGGGGAAAGGTTGCTTGAACGGTTCAATGTTGAACGAAAAATTGTTCAAATCGAAAATGTAGATACAGGAATGAAGTATCCTTGAAAAGTTCTTTCGAACAAAAAAAAGTTTGTTCAAATCGGACTGTTAACTAAAAAGTTAGTATCGCGGGACAGGTTGTTTGAACGGCTCAAAGTTGAACCAAAAATTGTTCAAATCGAAAAATCAAATATGGGAATGAGCTGTACTCGCCGAGATCTTTCCAACAAAAAAAAGTTTGTCCAAATCGGAATATTCATTCAAAAGTTATTAGGGGGGGACAGACAGACAGACCGACCGACAGACCGACCGACACACAAATTCCCCATCTCAATACCCTACTTTCAAATTTTTAATTTTTCGATATTCATTTTACCTTTTTATTTTTTTAACTTGGCGATATTTTTTGGACTTGGCGATATTTTTTAGATGCATTAAGCCAATTTTAATACTTTTTTCGTCTTTCTTTTATTTTTAACGGGAAAGTAGGCTAAAAATCATAGGAATATATGAGGGTTTATTTGGTTTGTGCCAGATCTGGCACACCGTGCAGTGAAAGGTTAACGTAGCAAAAGTATGTTTTCTCTGCATTGACTCTGCAATGACAGAAAAATAACTTTTACAGAAATACATTGGACTCGCGCTACAACGTGGGTCGACTAACGTAATGGCCATAACGCGAGTTTTCCACGAGAAACGAACCTTCGAATTAACGCGAAATCCTCACCAGAAGCAGGTTTAGAAACCGGTAAAAAATTTTAAATATTGGGAGCCAGGGAAAAAATTAGCCAAACAAATCGTTTCTCAGAGTTTATGGGAAAATTCAGTGCAACGTGTCTTTCGAGGGTCTTTTTCTGTTAAATCTCGCTTATTGGTTTACTTGGCGATAAAAGATATCACCAAACATTCTGGCAAACCACAAGTTTAAAATTGAAAGAAGCTCTGTGAAAATTCATATTTGTTTTTCAGAATAGTTTTGTCGTTTTAGGCCCTACATCCAGCAAAAACCATTAATGGTGAAAACTAACTTTTATTTGCGTTGTGCGTATGAATAAATGTTTTGTTACTTAACAATAGTTTGTCTTTTTAACCGACTTCAACAAAGGAGGAGGTTATACAATTCGTCGGAGAAATTTTTTTTTTTTCGGTATGTTACAAGATTACTCGAAGACGCCTGGACCGATTTCAAAAATTCTTTTTTTGTTAGAAAGGTCTTTCTTTCCGATTGGTCCCATCCTCTCGTGGTCCGGGTTCGATAACGGGAACCTGCAGAAATCTTTCGAAAAAGAAATTGGAATCACAGTAATCGTAATAATGACCATTTTGAACGCCAGGCTTCTCTGGATTGCATAATGAAATTCATTTCTATGGTCTTTTTGAAAATTTTAAACCGAGTATCTTTCTATGTCCTGCTTTTTTCTCCCGAACTCCAACGAACTGAAAGTCGTACCAGGTACTAATTGATTCGTAATATTTCAGGTTTTATTAGTCTTAATTTACATAAGGTTTGATAAAGGAATTCTGAAGAAAGTGAGGAAAATCTCCAAATTTTTGCTCAAATTTAAAGCGATTTGTCCTAAATGATTAAATATGAAGTACATTGTTACAAAACGTGATTGATATGAAACAGTATTATAATGATAATGAAAATTTTGAAAGAAGGCTTAACTGAAGCAAACATGAAACTTATTAGCGGGCCGCGTACGTAATACGTCGTAAAATTTTATGAACCGCGAGAATCTAGTGTTGTTTTGAAATATAAATTAGTTGAAAAGCCGTTAATATTTAGCCTTTGATTAAATTAGTACACAAATAAATACCAGAGAATGAAAAGGATTATTTTGTAGTGTCAATCGTTTAAAATTTTAGACGCGCTGATACTTTCTTTCTTTTTTTTCCTTGCATAGTTTAGTTTATAAGCATTTACTTTAGCAAATTAGGTGAAGTTTTGCAATGGAAACATTACCTTATTTCATATGTACATGTACACTAAAAAGAATAAAATAAAAATATTTTTGAAAAAAAAAAAAAAATTGAACCGACTTCTGAACTTCACTCAGCAAATGCTCTAAAAAGTAAAAAATAATTTTATTCTTTGAACACCATCGATACTACATTTAAACATAAGTTTTGAAGTCGGCGCAAAAACTATAGGTAAAATGATGTTTACTATATTTTGCCAACATTTTCAGAGAAATCATTGAAAATTGAGAGCTGAATATTTGTACCATTACATAAATATGTATTTTTCAATGAATGCGAATGCGAATAAAGAACCTGGATTCATTTAAATTTATATTTATAATTTCGAATGATTCTATTTAGCTTTTTTGCGCCGACTTCAAAACTTATGTTTAAATGTAGTATCGATGGTGTTCAAAGAATAAAATTATTTTTTACTTTTTAGAGCATTTGCTGAGTGAAGTTCCGAAGTCGGTTCATTTTTTTTTTTTCAAAAATATTTTTATTGTAAGTAAGATTTTGAATTACAAAGAACATATAGTATAGCCAAAGTACTTTTTAGTCACCCGAGTGGTCTGATTTATCGGAGAGCGGCAATTATTATCAAAATAATTGTAACAAAATGTTGTTTTCTCTTTTTGTATTGAAGAACTTTCAAAAGTATGATTTAGAGACAACAGAAAATGATGACCTGTACCTCGACTACTAAATTTTTAAAGCTCTAACAATGCATAACTAAAGAGATAAGCTATTTTTCGCAGCACTTCTGACCCACCCTGGTACTACTTAGTATATTTTTATTTTTAAAAAAATCTCCCGCTGTGAAAGGATTTTTTTACGATTCAATATAGAGCCTCCGTTATCATCTTTAGTGGTATATAATATGCAAAAATTCTTTTAATTGTGAATAAAATACCGCTGAATAAACAGTAAAGGAATGCCCTAAGTTATAAATAAATCTTCTACCAACCTCATCCAGAAGCTCTTTAAGCCAATATTTGTTTTACCTGCTACAAATGCTCATGACAGCCAGGTGCAACTAAATGAATATTTTTGTAAAGAGATGTCACTGGTGTCTCGTATTTTGACTTCATTGAAAGAAATATTAATCACCAGCTGATCAACTGACTCCAGGCAGGAAGCATATTTCTCCATTCAAAGTGGTTAAAAGCAACGTGTTGATGTAAATTGTTGAGATTTTTTCTAAGTTACGAATCACGGTTGTAAAGGAATCTCGTAACGTATCTTGTTTTGTTTGAAACTTCAACCCTCAACTGATGGTGGATATCTTACACCCAAAAATATGTTTCTTTTCCTTCCAAGGTGTGAAAATACTCCTTAAACGTTTTTAAAGGAGTAAAACGCATTTTGGAGGAGTGGATATTAAGGAGTTAACCCTACACTACATAGCGTTGCCAATTGGCTACATGGACTATTTTTCTTTATGACCGTGCATAAGGCAACTCAAGCATAAAAAGTAAGTATTAGGTATTTTTAAAGCAAATGTATAAACATCAAGCCTCAAAATTAATTTTTTTTTAATTGTTTTCCAATGTTTTCTTATTACTCTAAAAAACATATATATTTCTTTCAAAGAAAAAAAATCATGCAGTGTAGGGTTAAGACCATAGTAGTAATCAACTCCATAAAGAAATTAACTTTCTAAGCAGGAAACCACACTATAGGGAATGGCGGAAAACTACAGTGGAAAAACGCAAAATAACTAGCAATCAAAATAGCATAGTAAAACATGTTTTTAATCGCATAAATTGTTTGCCCTCGAGTCCTCATTATCGAATTATGAAGTGTTAAAATCTGCCGAAATATTAGGAAAAGCGGCTAAATTTCAAGAGTTTCGTTGAGTCACAGCAGACATCTTTCACACGCTAGGAAGGTAGATGCCCTACCACATGCAGACGGTGAAATCGCGTGATCCATTTCCCGCGAAATCTTTAATTTTTGGCTGTTTTCTTAAAATTTCGGCAGGCTTATTTGGATGGCGAGAACACGAGAACAAATAGTTTTTACGTTAAAAAAAGTCTCGGATGCTCTTTCGTTGCTGGGGCATTTCACGGTATTTGTGACATAGGGGTGTCCATAACAAAACTTTTTAAAAGTTTAAAATTTATAAATATATATTGAAAAAGTACATTCTAAAGTAAATGAATATCATATTTTTTTCATAGTTCACGTTATATTGTGTTCGTAATTGCACTCAGAACATTGAAAATTCAATTTTCACTGTTACGGACTCTACATTGAATTTTCCTTTAAAAACTAAACTTTTATTCCAATTATTGTTATGGACTCTACAGTCATCATTTTCACAATCCATAATTTTTTATAGAACGCACCTTTTGATTAAAACTGTTAGCTATATTAGAGGTGAGCCTTTACTTTATCTGTCTCAAGTACCAGTTTTGGCTTAAAAATCGGTTTAAGCCAGATTTAAAGAAAAATTCACTGTAGAGTCCGTAACAGTGAAAATTGCATTTTCAATGTTCTGAGTGCAATTACAAACATAATATAAAGTGAACTATGAAAACAATATGATATTCATAGACTTTAGAACTTACTTTTTCAATATATATAAAAATTTTAAACTTTTAAAAAGTTTTGTTACGGACACCTCTATGTCACAAATACCGTGAAATGCCCCTGCTACCTATTTCATTACTACACTATTCACGTGGTTCCTAGCCAAGCTCCATTGTTAAAGATCGTCAACTTACAGATTACAGTGAAATCTCGAATTTACGTTTCTTAATGGAGTGAGTGCAAAAAAAACCCAAAATACGAGGAAACATTAAGATCCCGCGAACAATGTTAATTGCGGACAAAACGTAGATTTGGGGGACGTAAAATAAAGGTTTCACTGTATTTACTTCTGCACACTCTTAAAGATGTTCCCGAAATTTTCCTGTAAAAATTACTAGCATCCATGTTGCTAGTAACTTTATACATATTGCTTTGCTATCCATCATACCAAGAGAGACACATCAGGATAGAGCCGCTATATAGACAATCCGACGCGTCAAGCTAAAGTTTCACCACTTTGGATCCAATTCATTGACTTTTACTTTCATTTTTCATTGTTGCGGAGTTAGGGTTACCAGAGCAAAGTTTCGGGATGTTGCCAAGCTTTGTTAAATTGGCGTGAAAAATTACCAAAAAGCGATAACTCGCCAGAAATGACAATACTCTAACACGCGCTGGATCCAAAAAGGCCAAAATTAATCTTGATGCGTCGGCTCGTCTTTTTTGGGGCCTTACATCAGGAGAATGGAAATACGGTATCAATTGGATCAGCAATTGCTATTTTTTTCTTGTTGCAACGGACCGTAAAAACTTTCTGCACTGTAAACGATACATTTTACAACAACATTTAATTTTTAACAGTGCACTTACTTTGGAGAGGGAGACGTGCGGGAACTTGTCGAAGGCCAGCTCCTCGTCCTCTCCCCGCCCGCCCCTCTTCTGCCCCTTATAGATGCGCGTGGCCGTTACCGTCGAGATGCCCATGCCGTCCCCCAGGAAGAAGATGACGTTCTTGGCCCTGCCTTCGATGTTGCGCAGGAACAGGGACGACTGGATGTGCTTGCGGCCCGTCCGGCGCCAGTGCGAGCCCAGGGCTGGTAGGAAATAAGAGGAAAACGAGGTATTAAGAGACATTTATTTTGAAATAGATAAATATATAAAAGCACTAATACAACTTTGGAAAGCACAAATGTACAGGAATACTGCAGACAATTATTTCGACGTGACATGGAACGTCTTTTTCAATGCAAAAAAGGAATCTTATGGATGCACAGTCGGATGTCTGTTAAAAAAAAACACAAATGTGCAGGAATACTGCACACAAATATTTCGACGTTACATGCAACGTCTTTTTCAATGCAAAAAAGGGATCTTATGGATGCACAATCGGCTGTCTGTAAAAAACTTTTTAGATCGTGGGTCTATTTTTTTTCATTATCTGGCACTATAACCTAAAAATAAGGGGTAAGTCATGGAGTTTAATAAATAAATAAGGAAGCTCTGGCGTGGTAACCGAAAATAGGCTAGAGAAATATTAGATAAGACATGAAGTTGTTCTTTCTCGCCCCAGTACTGGTACAAAGTTAGTTAAAATAACTATGGCATAAACGATATTATCAATAGTGTGACGTATTCAATTTTCACAGTTTAGCCTAAATACTTTTCAAACTTTGTCTACACGCTGTTGATTTCGACTGGAAAAACTAACTAGTAAACATATCAAATGCTTCAAGTGTATTTTGTAGTAATTAAGATCAAATCAATAGAAAGTAGTACTGGGTAAAACATTGATTTTCACCAATTCTGTTTCGAGTTTTTTTCCACTTCTGTTGCCCGGGTGCTGTGTGTGTGTGTGTAAAGGCCGAATGCCTAATAGAGATAAAAATCAGAAAGACTTATTTACATTTTATTTTGTCACACATAGCATCTGCTTGCGTGCTTGAATTGGGAAAAATGTATTAGACTTCTTTTCAAAAATCAAATATTCCTCCACTAGAAGACTTCAGTCAAACCCCGCTATAACGAACCCACAACGGACCGACTTAAGGGCTCGCTATAGCCGAGGGTTCACTACCACCAATTTTTCAAAAAATGAAAAACATATTCAGGGTCATTCCATGGTAACTCAGGTTACATTTGATACACTTGTGCCTGGTTTAACACTTATTCTAATGAAAAAAAAATATTTTGGAAAGGTTACTGATTTTTTTTTAATTTTAAACTACTATTAACTTATTTAGGAAATGCAAAATATGTTAATACATATAATAATTATTAACCAATAAATTTCTTTTGGTAACTCAGGTTACCTAAAACACACCACTGACATACTTAGTTCACTAAGAACTTGAAATTCTGATCTTGTTAAAATTTTTGATTGATACAAAGTATTGTACATTAATCTATGGATTCTAAGCTACTTTAAAACTTACATTTGAATGTAAACAACTACATAGAGTTTTTTTCATTAATTATTCACTCAGTAACTCAGGTTACAAATTGTTGGTAACTCAGGTTACGCAACACAAAAATTCTTTCAATATTACTTTTTTTCCTAGTAATTAATTTAATCTATTTAAAAAAAACAACACTGTTGCCAAAAGAATTTAACATATTTTTGATAAAATCAAATAAAAGTTATCCAAAAAAAATTTGATTGAAAAAATTGAAAAATGACTTACGTGTCCCATTTTCCATAGAATGACCCTTCAGTTTTTTCTAAATACTTTTATAATGAAACCTTCGCACACGATGTTTTCATTAGTAATTAGGACAATAAAGTTAACGAATAAACTCTTTTGTAAATAATAAACAAACTACGAAAAAATTAAACAATTTCACGTTAGCATGGAAAGATTTTATTTTCGGTTGCAAGCTATGAAATTTTTACGCATTTCACCAATTTTTTTAGTCAACTATTGTAAACAAATTCACAGCATATTGGTCTATAGTTTCAGTTGAAAAAAAAAAGACGGCTGTCATTGATAGGAAATCGAAGGTCCTGGACTTGCATCTTCTGTTTCTTCATCAATATCAGAAGATCAGCTCATGAAAAAATCGTCCTTGTGAAAGGTTTTTGAGTTGTCCAGAAAATACTAAAAAATATAAAACCAGAAAAGCTTCTTTGTACATGCTCGAAGTCAAAAATTCTTAACAATGAAATTTGTTGAAAATGTTCACTACAATCGGTAGATCGCGGTATCACAGTTTCGTTATATCGGAGTTCGAATGTATAAACTGTTGATTGTATTCCGCTTTATAAAGGAAATGCTTTCCTTTCAAAGGCATGAAATAACTTTTTCTTTTATATAAGCAGTAATGAATTTCAGCAGAAGTTCTTTTTAAGTAGGCTTATTGTAAATCATACCAACTAAACAAAAGAGTATAAATTGGCCTACTTGCTCCGTTTCTAAAAGCAGTTGTTTGTATGACAGATATATACGATTAACATTGAAAAATAAATTCCAGAGATAACCTTATAAAATAGTGAGATAAACTTAAATATTTTGAATGTCAAAATAAGGGACGCCCCAAATTCTGAAAATTTATGGCACATTAGAAAATTAAGTTTTGACCTCATTCGAGTGCTCATGCTTGCTTCTCGAACTCTCTGCTTTAAATCTGAGGTTTCGTATTCAACTAGAACATTCTTATATAAATTGTAATAGAAAATGGAATGGTGTAGCAGATTCGCATCTCTGGGACTTCAAAATTAAAAAAATATTTTATTTCTCAAGATTTTTGAAGTTAACTTCAAGCGAGTTAAGTTCAAGCGAGGGTTCTGAAAATCTAATCAGCAACCTTTTTGAATGACGAAGTGACGTAGTTGTTTAATAGCAGAAAAAACAATGAAAAATAACAGTAATTATAAAGCTAGTTTTGTTAATAAATGTAAAAAATAAATTTCAAGTTTAAACTTGGGCAAGCATATATATTTGTATTTTGGGCATTTTAAACTTTCAAATGATGCAGGTTTTCGAAGATTTCTTTAATTCAAGTCAAGTAATCAGTTCAAAAGAGTTTGTAAAATCTTTTAAAGTAAAGCTTTCCATGCTTTGAATATGTATATAATTCAAATGTATATAATGTAAACAAATCAAATGAATGATAAACGCAATACATGCTATTGATGAAATAATTAAAATATTTTCCAGTAAATAGAAGAGTTTCTTCTCTATATTCCCCCCCCCCCCCTCACTTTCAACCAGTAAAATACTTTTAATGTGACATTGTATGTTAATCAGATGTTTTTAACGGCTTTCTACATGCATATTATGCATGTTAAATAATGTGACACAGATAAAGAACAAAACTGGAAAAAAATCTACAAGAGAAATCTTTTATTATCCTTTTAGAACGATAAGAAAGTGCCGACAACCATTTCGATTTAAAAAAGAATGATTTTTTTCACTGCATAATCTCCCTCAAATCGGCGGAGATTACTATCGATTGTCTAAATAAGGTTTGTATATGTTTGATATCGTCGTTTAACGTCTCTAGGTGATAAAATTTCGAGGATGCGATTATTTATTTTGTAGTATCCATGTTATGATTGGAAGATAGTAGCAGGATTGAAGAAATACATCGGAAAGAACGAGTTCTTAACCGTTATGTTTTTTTTTTTTTTCAACGGATCGAATGAGTTTAGGAAGGCAGAGCAGCTATTCTCAACCAGTGGTCCAACGGACCGGTAACGATCCACAGGGAAATTCGACCAGTAATCAGATACTTTTCTTATATGCTAAAAAATGCTCTATACCCAAAATAATGCTAATAATAATAATAAGTAGAAGAAAGAAAACACGATAATAATAATAACAATAGTATCACACTTTACGACATCTTTTACTAAGATTAATTTTGGAAGTTTTCTGATTTTTAAACAATGTTTATTGCTCAGATTGTTATTAACATATTAATATGTTTTGAAACAGTTCTTCAACAACAAGGAAAGTTTAATTTACAGATTAATTAATTATTAATTTTTGGTGAAAAAAGAAAAAGGAAAAAGTAAGAAACCCTCATAGTCCGTTTACAAGTTTTTTCACAAGTGTTTAACTGTCTACGATTTAAAAGTGTTTTATACAAAGAAAAAAAAAGAATAAATAAAGAAAAAAAAACCCTACCGGTCCGTAACAAAGGGGAAAAGAATTACGTGTTTTTAACGGTCCATAAAGAAAGAGAGAAAAATGCTCAGCAATTTTTTTTTTTGAACTTTTACTAGTCCGCGGGTTAAAAAGGTTAAGAAACACTAGTGTACAGTATTTCCCATCTTGTATTTAAAAAAAAAAACGTTTCGTTCAAAATAACTAACTTTCTCTCGTGCAATTGGGTTGTTTTTCATTTTTCAAAAATATTTTTTTCATTAAGAGCACAGTAAAACATGGGGTGAATTACTTTTTTTTCAATTTTGACTCATTTTCTTTCTTAAAGAAACATTGAGTAATCAATTATAGAACATGGAAATTTCTAAAAGGGGAAAAAAAGACGTTTCAAAAAAAAGCAAAAGCAATGTTTCAAAACTTGGCTGCATTTTTTCATTGGGAAACCTAATTTGTCAGAGGTAATTCATTTATTATTACTAGTAGTGATTAATAGAATATAGAATTTTTTTTTCACCTAAAGCAACATGAACAAAAGTTGCAAAACAATTCAAGGTCTAAATTATTAAAAATTGAAATATTCTTTATCTGAGAAGAAAATGACTGCTTAAACAATTTTTATTTCAGAAAACTCATAAGAGGGATTATGATTAAGCAATTATTTTTCAATATTATTGATATTAAATGATGCAGTAATGCCAAGTTCTGATGAAACGAAAATCATCGTAGCTCAAAACTAGCAAGAGTTTGAAACCTAGCGAAGAATTGGTTGTTCATCAAAAAAAAAACTAACAGCCTGGGCAGAACAGCATTGTGCAAAAATAGTGACACCAAATTTATTGCATTTCAGAATCACTCATTAATAACGCACTACGTGAAGAGTTTTTTTTTTTTTTAATTATTATTATTACAACGCACAACGTGATCTTCTTCTAGCTTCAACGAAAAGAATGCCTAAAAATAAGTAAAAAATGTGCAAAAAAAAAAAAAACATAATAATAAAAGATGGACTAAAAAGAAAGTATACTATTAACTGATATTTAATGGTATCAGTAAAGCAGCTCATTTTTATTTTTTTAAAAATATACAGTATACAGTTAATGGTGTCATTGGTTTTATTTTTATTTTGATTGATTTTAATTTGCAAAAGAAGGTATAACTTCTAATAGCTTTTTGTTTGCCTACTTCCGTCCTGATAATTTTGCAGTTTTAATTACTCCTAATAAGGCCTCAAAATGTAGAATTTTAGATTTTTTTTTTCCGGAGGAAAACCTCGGAAATTGCGGATATCATATTTGGGTAAAAATCAGGAAAAGTGCTAATTTAAGTCACAAATGAATTTCTCAAGCACTTCATAATAAAAACAAAAAAATTTTCTTTTCTCATACAGTAAACTGCGTCGCGCGTACGATCCATGACAAAATTTTCAGGTTTTACTTTAGTTTGTGACTATAGAACTCTTTTATTGCCTCAATGTCATGTCGGCAGCGCGTCACACATTCGAATCGCAAAGTTCAAAAAAATCCTGTGGAGTATAAAACATCGTAGCAGAAACAAATACAAATGTAAATAACGTGTTTTATGTTCATCTATGACGATTAACTCTTGTGTTAAAGATAAAATGAATTTAGATCGATGAAAAAAAAGCAATTTCTGCTTGTCACAAATTTTTATAACATGACGAGTGAGCCAACTTCCGGAATAATAAAATCTAGACAAAACATTTTTTGGCGCCAAAAAATTACTCTGGGTGAAGCTCTAATATGCGATGTTTCAGTTCCGATAGAACATTTTCATTTCGGCTGCATTGAATTATAGGTAAGATTTTTTCAATCCTGGCTTTTCTGTTTCTACCAAATGAAGTGTCATGTCGGCAGCGGAAATTAAGACACAAAATAAATTAATTTTTCAATCTATTTTTGCATAATGGAAAAGAAACCTATTGCCATGGATAGGGGTGCCCCCCCCCCAAGCTCAATGGCGCAAATTCCCCCCCAAAATTTAAAAAACCTTTTGTGATTTTTTATTTTTATTTTTACCCCTCTTTTTATTTAATTTATTTTTTAAGTATTATTTGTCTATTTCTTTTAACATTCTTTATTTTTTTAAATACAATTTATTTATTTTTTTAAATTATAACTATTTTTTTTTTACATATTATTAATTTTTCAAAAGTACTAATTATGTGCAGAATATAATCGCTTTTCCCCCCTTTACAGACATTCCAAGCACACACACACACACATTCACAAAATAAATAAACAAAAAACAATAAAGAAATAAGAAAAAAATTAAATTAAAAAATAAATTAATGAATAATTTAAATTTGAAAAAAAATCAGTAAATAATTTAAATTAAAAAATAAATTAATGAATGATTTAAATTTAAAAAAAATCTAAATTCTTTTCATTAAAAAATGATAAATAATTTAAATAAATAAATAAATTAGTTTTTAAAAAATCCCCCCCCCCAAAAAAAAAAATTCTGATGCCGCAACTTGCGCCATAATCCCCCCTGTGGGCACCCCTGGCCATGGACATAATAAGGTGTTTTCTATCATATTACGATTATTAGGTGTTCAGCTATTATATTACGGGAAATTTGTCATGTCGGAAGCGGTCATGTCGGCAGCGCCGAAGTAGAAGATATTTGTTACGAAACTGATGCGTGCGTCACCGATGTTTTTTCGCAATTCTTTCTTCGTGTTATGAGCTGAGTTTTAAAGAACAAAGATAATTTCAAGTGCATCGTTTTTCCTGCCAAATTTTCTATTATTTTAAGCAGTTTATTGTTTTTTTTTTTTTTTTTAAATGTTTCAAAAACAACAATTTTTTCGCAAAATTTGAGTTTTCAATCAAAATTATTGCCATTTTTTACCTACTTTTCTTTTACATCAATATTCAGACCTTCGTAACTACTGCACCCAAAAATATAATTTTGTTTCAAAATGGAAAACTTATGAACAGTTTAGTGCAAATCTCCCTCCTCCGCCAAACTCTGACTGTCTTGAATTAATTTCATTTTTTAAGATTGTGTTAAGAATTTTATTTTATTTGATTTTTTAACTATTAACCTATTTATCTGTTTGAAAAAAACTTTGTCGCACTAATTTAAGCTTTAACTAACTTTTAATTAGTCTCTAATTTTATTTATGAAACAAAAAAGCGTTCAGGCTGTTTAAGTATTACTATATTCTAAGAAATAATTATTTTCTTTTTAAGCATAAAAGGTAGTGAATGTGTTTACTTTGTTACACTAAGTGTGAAAGCTGTAATATTTGTCAGATCGGTAGCATTCTCATCATGTCGGTAACGCTCAAAGACAACCCACCCTAAAATGAGGGTAAATGTTCACCTTGACCATGCCCCTAATTTTTAAAAAGAATTGTTACTAATGTGTATTTGAAATACCCTATTAATTTAATTTTATGAATATCTTTAAAAATTTAAAATTTCCATGGTCAAATTGGCACTTTTCCTGATATTCACCCATATTCCGTTTAAAATGATCAATGCATCATTTTCTTCAAACCCATCCCAATTCCAATGTCCATTGAAAAATATAAAAGACAAAAATGAGCATGTGTATTAGAAAACGAAGGGGGGGGGGACGTGAGATTCTGTATCAGCGGAAAGGAACACATAGGTGACAAAAATGACCAGTTTAGTGTCCAGCATTCCGGACTACAAAATGGGCCGCATATGTAAACTAGCTTAGAGCCCTGTTCGGTCTAAATCCAAACTTGAATGCAAGATTTTATCTTGTCACATTGTTTGTTCAAACTAACTGTGGAGAAAGGCGGCATTTTGCATTTTTGTCCGGAGCGGCAAAACTGCTAGAGACGCTCCTGATCTTACAGCATATTTGATTCTGTAATTATCCAGAGAGCGCGAAGGAATGGTTCGGTCCCTCCCGAGAGCAAAAAAAAAAAAAGGAAAATGGTTTCACACAACTGACTTCACATCACCCGTGGGAACAAGGTCAGGCGAATTTGGTGGTGCACGCTGCACAGCCGACTGGAAAGGTGGGGTAATACATTTCATTGAAATTACAAGAATTTTTCATGGGCGATCAAGCTTGTGCGTAGCCACGCGTTGATATGTTAAGACAACTTGAGGATTAAGGAGCCCTGATTTATTCTGATTTATTTGTTCAATATGCTCGACTTCCGACAGTACACATTAGATTTGCTTGTAAACTTTACCTTCAATAATAAAATTTCAACAAAGAAAACGTCCAACATTGCCGCCTCTCCTTCCCCTTTTCCAGGTATCCTTAGCACTTACTGCACTAGCGCCGACGCAATAAATACAATCGATATCCTATAGATAAAAATGGTTGTGTTTGCAGCGTCACTCCAATGGGAGGTCGTTGCGACCTCCCAAAATACCGTTACTCGGCACATTTTGTCTGAAGATGCGGAAAATTAGAAAATATTAATGCAGAACTCCCCCTACACACACAATACTTTTTCTCCTTAGATGTGAGTATGTATGCAGGATTGTATTTTATTATTCGGTAAAATTTCAAGTTTCATCCTGCAAATCAATAATTTTCTCTCTCCCAAAAATTTTAAGTTCGAAGCGCCCTGTGTGCGCCTTGTTCAAATTCATTTTTTTTGTCAAAGAAATCGTTTTTTTATCCCTGTTTTTATTACACATTACATCATTTAATAGTATTCGAAAACCAAGCCGCATTGACGTGGTTGTATTAAACGTCGTGCTTATAATGGAAACCGTATAACTTCGAATTCGGGCCAAAATATATCGTTTTAATGTTTTTTTTTTTTTCCTTCAGCGGAACTTTTCATTTTCGTATTATTTCGCAAAGATGTTTTTCTGTTTATTTTTTTATTTAGTTTTTTCTATTTATTATATATATATTTTTAGGGGGTATGCCATAATTTTAGTTATACTTCAAACTTCGAAAGTAAGTCATAATTTTAAGGAATTTTTTTCACCCCTCTAAGCGAAAAATAGACAAACAGTTCTCTTTTTTACTGTTACTCAAAAATTACATTAAAAAAAAACGTGTGTTTGCATCCCTTCTGTCAAGTGCGAATGCTTCTCACGGGTCAGCTAATTGTAACAAATTTTAAACTGAAGCTATTCTAACTGCATCACAAAGTATTTCTCAAAAAGGAATTCTAATCGACATAACCTGTTGCCACAACTTAAATACAATAAGAATAACAACTTAAACAATCCAATCATCTTCAACCATAGTCACGTCATCGGAAATTGAAACTTCCCAAGACGACACCATTTCTCTTAATTGCTTTCGATTTCCTTTTCTTTTTCTGTCCTTTTTTATTTCAGACAATCGAAAATGAAAGTCGCGTCGCAAGGAAAAAATAAGTACATCACCTGCGTCGCATTGTTTTCTGCGAATTTTTGGTATTTCCTTTTAACCATTTTCAAGGGAACGAAAGCGCTATCTCATAATTTTGCTGCTGTCCTTGGATTCTGCAACTTTTGAGTTGCTGCTAAAATTCGCTGTTCCAGTGCATTTTTTATTTGTTTTTGTGCATCGTTTCTCTGCTCAGAACTGTCAGATTTCGCCATTTTTTTTCCTGCAAAGTGGTTGTGACAATTTGAATGAAATATTCTCGATAGCTTTTTAGCGAGCTTGATCATTTGCACTTGGTGCGCGAGATCTATGTTAAATCCTGGGGCATTCTGGTGAGAAGTCACCATAGATCACTGTGACCTCCCAAAACAATTTTTGGCAAATTTCATCTAACGTTCGGCAAATTTTGTAAAAGTACTGCAATTTTACATTTTTTTAATCATGTTCTTTTATTTTTAGCATTTAATAATGATTCCTAAAGTCTCTTCTAACTAAGTGTAGGTTTGGGTTTGCATCCCTGCATCTCACTATTCGGTTTTTAAATCCCACCTCCCAAAAATGCAAGTTCGGAGGCAGCCCCGTCTATATCCATAAGACAAATATCAATTGTACAAAAATATTTTCATTCTTATATAATAGTAATTTTGTTGGAAACAAAAAAAATAAAAATTCATTTTAAAAATAATAAAAATGCAAATTTGCCTTTCTTGAATTATTTTTCTAATTTCTTTTAGATTAATTCTTAACACTCTACTAATTTAATAGATTGATATTCTTTGCACATGAACTGAAATTTATTAATCATATTCCTCTCACACCATAACGTATTTGATATATTTTAAAGCCTTTCAAAAAAATTTCAAACTGCTGGGGAAAACCTTTAATAAAACTTGACCCACACATTAGAGGTAATTTTCCAATCGAATACCAGATTTTTTTTTTTAATATTTGAACCGCGAATTATTGTGATATCGTCAGCTATATAAGCTCAATACATTTTCAATGATTGAAAAGCTCAAAATGTTTTCTAACAAGCTGAATCCATCATCGGAGCTTACAGAAAATCAAAGTTTTTGACATAAACAATTACATTAGATTAATATCGATAGAAAGTTCTCTTTTTACCGATAAATGTATAGAGATAGTGTGCGGTTAATAGTGCTGGATGACATTGAGAGCATTTTATGTGCATTCCACATCATATTTGCTGCGTAATGTTAAGTTGTTTACGGTATTTTGTTTAGTTACATATTTTGACGTCATGGTACTCCAGTAAACAGAAGCAAGTGTTTCTGTGAGAGAATGCTTTCTAACCTGCTCAGATCTCATCCCTGTCGAAGTTTTTAGCACATTTTAATGCTTAAAAAGATTGTCCTACCCACAAAGCAAGAGAAATAAAAGCTAATAATCAAAATATAGTTTAAAAAAAACTAAAAAACATGCTTTTAAGTATAATTTAGCCTTTAGTATTGACAATAGTATTAAAAACATTACTTTTATGTTTGCAAAAAACAAATTTTATCTTTTATTCAGAGTTACATACATACAAGCAAACCCACATGTGAAAATAATAAAAGCGTATTAATAAAAATCAGTGGAGGGCTAAAATGCACGAAGATATTATTCACCAACATTTTGTGAAAATATTGAGAGGCTTCGTTAGGAGGCTTTAGAAAAAAAGAGTTTAAAATAAAAGTATCGCTTCTTCCAGGCCAGCAATTTCATGTTTTCCGGAGGAGGGGGGGGGGGGGGCAAAGGGAAAATACTCGATGCATATAAAATTGAAAAACACCCTCACACAAGGAAAATACATTGATTTTTTAAAGCAAGGGGGATAATTGCCCCTCAGTCACGTTCCCTTCCCCTTAAAAAGCAGGCTAGTCGTATTCAAAATGAGTTTCCGTTTTATATTTTTGAGGCTTCAGTGAATGGAGGAAGCCTACACAACGCCCAAACAATTTTAGATGTGATTGTCACTTTTTTAGGGTACTGTTTTCTATTTGCTGATTTTTTTAAATTTAATATGATAAAAAAGACTTATTTTTGTTACTCTGCTTCCACGCTTTCAAAGCAGTTCTCTCTCATAATAGCTTCGTAATTTCTTCAGAATACAATATATTTGAATAGGGTGATCGTACCAGTGAATAACCCCCCCCCCTCTAGTGAATGAGCAGGTTGTAATTGTTTTTAAAAAATAAGGTTTCGACAGATTTTTCATTGATGAATTGGCACAGTAGCTTTCTCCTACGCAATAGCTACAAAAGAAAAAAAAATGTGTTTGCTCAATAGATAGACGATAGACGTGTTTCTTTAAGGGGTTTCGGCACCACTTTTTAATTAAATTCCCTTCTTCCTTCCCCCCCCCCCCCCGAAAAAAAAAAGAACCGAGTCAGAGCCAAGAAAGGTCTCTCTTTTTTTTCTTTTTTTTTACGGCTACACATTTCAATAAAAATGTTTTTAACATCATGTACCAAATGCTACATTTTCACGATAGTATGAATTTCCGAAAACGAAATTGTGCTAAAGTGTAGATTTACTGATCAGACTACCCTTGAGCAGGAGTAGGAGATTCCCCCCCCCCCCCCCCACACACAGAGAGAAAAATGGCGTATCCCCTTCCCAACCCCAAATTCCACAAAGACCCTCCAATCCTTAAGAAAAATATAAAATTTTCGCTGAAAACATCCCCTAAAATGCTGCAAATATGACCCCCCCCCCTTCTAGTTGGACATCCCTCTCCTAAACACACTAAAGAGGACAGGCTGCCCTACGTGACATTTTTGGGCCAAAAGAGTTGTGGATCCAGCCTTATTTCAAGCATTTGAAGATATGTTATTACAGGCACTTGTCGTTAAGTTGTAGAAATATTAAATAGGAAGTCAATAGAGTCATTTTAAGAAAAAAAAAGCTGGCAAGATAGTTGAAACATTGACTTTAAGAACAGCATAGCAGGAAATGCTTCCAGTAAAGAACATTTTCATTCGTATTTTGTACTCAGTCGAAATTAATAAATCTGCTTTCTTAAACTAAAATAGACATCAATCAAGGCCAGGGGCACCCCAATATGGAGGTCACTGCGATTTTTCAAAAAATAAATAAAATCCTTTGTTGAATATTTAATTTTTCTTAGTTTTGCATATATTTTTCTTATTTAAGTTAATCTTTTAAATTTTTGAAGTTTTTATTTGTCAGCCTGAAGTAGATGCTTTTACTTAAATAGGCAGGGGGCCATGTTGTTTACTCACTTGAATACTTACTTGTTTTACTAGGCACTTGTTAAAGCCACAAAATAATCATTCTTGATGTGTCACTTGGATAAAATTGTTTTGTATTGCAGCAAATGGATAAGCGTAAATAAAAAGGTTTTATTTAAAGTGAATTAGTCTTGAATGCTACTTTGACAAATCTAACATATTGACAATGTTGCATTGAAAATAACTGGAATACAAGAAATCTTCAAGCCCTGCACTTCCATTAAATTCACTTGGAATTACAAATTTTTAATAATTATTCAGCAATTTTGTCTAACGATTCTTCAAATTGGAGATAGTAATGCAATGTTGCATTTCAGGGCCGTGGTGGCCCGATCGGTAAGGCATCGGACTCGTGTCCGGAGGGACCCGGGTTCGATTCCAGCCGATCAAAGATCCACCGTCTTGATTAATGGTGGCTGGGAGGCGTTAAAAATGTCGTGGTCACAAAGTCCTCCAAGTGAAACGATACCTCTGGGGGTGCTGGGCCCTAGGGTTTGCTCGACCCTAGGTTCTGGTTCAAAATTAAGAACAGAGCGCTCTTCAGGGCCCTATCCCGGTTAAACCACAAAGCTGTGGTAGGTACGGGAGACCCTGGAGTGTGAAATGAAATGAAATGTTGCATTTCAATTTATTTTTGATAATGTTTTATTTCTCTTGTCATTGGATGCAGGTATGTGAGCATGCTTGTATTTTTCATCAAAATTCTGAGTTTAATTCAGGAAATTGAGAATATCCCCTCTCCCAAAAATGTAAGTTGGACACGCTCTTGATCAAAACACCTCAAAATCATAGGTAAGTATTCTGCATAGTGTTATTCGATGTGCAATATCACGCGTTCTCCGGAAACCGAAATATAAAATGAATAGGCTCCCTTTATACAACGCGTGGATTTTGACAACAATATTAATGAAATGTTTAACACATAACAATCTAATATACGCAGCATTGTAAATAAAAGGCTTCAGCACTAACAATGAAAGTAAAATTCACCGCCGCTTCTCGAAGAAATGTTACTCGTTATAACTATAAAAAATGGCTTGTGAAACAAAAAGACATCATGAATAAGGTGACAATAAGTTCCTTTTCGAAATGGACATCCTTCTAGTAAGTGTCCATTTCCGTTATTGTCTGCCATAAACAAAAGGAAAAACGTGCTAATTAAAAAAATATAAATACATATCGCTGCTTGAAATGAACAGTGGCATATTTGCAAAACACTACTTTTCAGGAGAGCGTTTCAAAGTTTTTGCAGTAAAACGGCATTTTGAAGTAAAATGGTATTAAGAATACTTATGCCGAATCAACTTACAGAGACATAGATGTTCCTCCTCCAAGCACTTCTTCAGCACTGACGCAATGGCGGCTGTGTCGTTATTTACTAGGAGAAGCGCGCCAAAATACCAACTATTCATAACGACACTAGCAATTGCCGTGCGATATTTTGAAACTAGAGATATGCCGATATTACCACAAGAAAGAGTAAAAAAAAAATGAATTTTTTGATGTAATAAAAAAAATCGATTTTTGCAGATATGCCACTGTTCGTTTCAAGCAGCGATATATAGTTGAATAAAATTGATAAACGTCTAGGTTTGAGGAGAAAAATAAACGATCACCTTAATAATGAGTGGCACATAAACGGCCTTACATTTTCTGAGGACAGTAAGACATATCCTCTCTGCCCTAAGTGCCACCATGTCCAGTCTTCACCTCAACATATCTTGGACTGTTTGGGTTTGAACTGGGAGGATATCCATGCTATTCCCCTTTTGGTATCGGATTTCATTAATGTCAACGGATTCGTTGATCTGGTCTGACTCCGTCGAACCAGATGGGAGATTAAAAACAACAACATGAGTGGCTGATTTACGATACACTGCTAAAACTACAGGTTGCATTAGGCACCTGATACACTGATCACATTAAGGGTGAAAGGTGCCATAGGGAGTCAAGTGTGGCAACCTTCAAGGGGTTGCCTTCAAGGGGGGGGGGTGATACGACGTTTCACATTAAAGGTGCCATCAACAGTGTGTCGCAATTGCGAAGGGCCTCCACTACCATAGGAGTACGAAGGGGACTCAAAAATGTATAAATGTTTTGCACAATTATAACATGGGCAAACGGGTCCCCAAAACTTCATTGCAGAGGGCCTCCAAAATTGTAAATGTGCTACTGAATGGTAATGAACTACTAAAGGGGTCAACAACACCTCTGCCTTGAATTTGCCTATTGACTCACAGTACAGGCAGAGTAGCACCAAAATAAAATTCTTGAGGGGGGGTTCTCAATTTGATTTATGAAATTCCAATTTTACCGAATGATAAAATACCAGAATAAACACGTACCATATATACTAGGGGTGCGACATCGATGACAAAACATCGAAAAATGTTTCGAAATATGGATGTTAGAAATTAAAACATCGATGGTTTTGTTTTGATACATCGACCGAAAAACATCGGTCCAGATAGATCTTTATATATGAAAATGAATGTATGTACCTATGTCTGTATCTATGTATGTATCTATGAACTTATGTATGTATCTATGAACCTATGTATGTGTGTCCTTTATAAACTCGAAAGCTACTCGTCGGATTTCGCTAAAAATTTCAGTGTGTATGTGTCCTCACTGGTCACATCAAGAGACCAACTAGAAAAAATTCTGACAGTTAGTTCTTTTTTTTTATTCCAATTTTAGTTGAAACTTCCACATAAAATCTCTAATCCTTAAAAGGCTTTCCTCCATTCAAATCATTATTTAGTGCTTCATCGCTTCATCTCAACGTCCCCTCGATAGCTAATTTTGCTGTCTTTGCTTTGCGTGGAATTTGAACTGAGGCTTCTCTTAATTCAAATAGTTAAGAAATGTTTTCTTCGCGAATATTCACTCTTGAATATATGATACTTTTGTTTTTATTTTTCCAAAAGTAGATACGCAGTTTTTTAGAAAATCATCACAGATAAATTACTCATTTAAGTTCTATTTTACACTGTCCTATACGCCGATTCATCTGACCATGTTGTCACAAAAAATACCTTCTTGGATTTCGCATATTACATTTTAACCAGCTCGACGCCGGGCATATATCCACTAGTTACGTATATATTTCAATGCTCAGAAACCCCTCAGCACATCACGCCTCGCTATATCGTTCAATCGAATATACAGCCTTTTTTTTCTTTGTCTCCTAAAAAAACATCATCAGTAAGACATCGATGGTAATTATAGAAATTTTTTGCCAGTCAGATACTGCAACTACTGATCAGCGATGCAACATTTTTACCGCACATTAAAAAAAAAATGCTGCAGTGAAAAACATCGACTACGAAGAAAAAGCACCAAATGCAAAACAACAACGTTTAAAAAAAAGGTGACACTGTAAAAAAATTCCTTATGAGATAGATACTGTAACTACTGATAGACGATGAATTTTTATCGCATATTTTATTAAACTTTTTATTAAAATAAAAAACATTGACAAAAAAAACCTCGAATGCAAAACATCGACCATAAAATATTGATGATAATTAAGGAATTTTTTTTCTAATGAGATACCTACTATTTCGCTGCAAGGTTTCTTGACACTGAGGTCGTGACATCACCGTGATGTCAGTCTATGAAAAACGAGCTAGATAAAACGTCACAGCCTATTTGGCGAATTAGAGGAGCTCGCTAACTGCGTGTGAACTCTTATTGTCTCCGCGCGTCGTGACGTTAGTGTCAAGTTAAGCTGCTGTCTAGTATATACAGTACCGATTAACAAAGTAAATTTTTTGATAAGAATAATTATCGTATTTTTTTAAGAAACTGTTTGCTGAAATACAAAACATCGACCCTCAAACATCGATGATTTAGCAAAAACTTCGATGCTTCCAAAACATTGACATTCGATGCATCACCTCTAATACACACATCTGATGAAAAAGAACATTAGGCATCATCAAAGTACAATGTAAAAGTTTTTTTAAGGGAAGAAGAATTGAAATGTAAGAAACTTACACATTTTGCCGAATCGTCAGCAAAAGTTACAGTAAAAATTAATTTTGGGAGGTCACAGTGACATCCCGTGACTTCCATCGGGGTGCCCTTAAGCCTGTCAGTGTGTTACAGCGATTAAGGAAACAAAGAAAACCAGAAGTGGCAAATAAAATGATTTTACTTCGCATGAATCACATTCATGCGCAAATTGTAAGGTGAGGAAAAAAAAAAAAAGCTCATCATACGTTTTGAAGTCATGTAATGGAGCTGTCCCCTGCAGGACAAAACGTCTGCTTTCCTGAGGAATGGATCTGCTGCAATTTATGGATAATGGAATCATGTACAGTTTGTTGCAGAATGTAGAAAATGATGCACTCGGAAATAAATCCATCGAGTGCATCGTTGGTTTTGCATCAAACACATCCCTTTGGATAAAATCAGGGTACAAAAATAGATGCTAATGGTAACATACACTGGCGGAAAAAAAAATCCCAACACCAACAAAAAATTGCCGTAGAGTAATAAAATTTGGGTAATGCAATTGTCTAGTTAACATGTCAAATTGATTAAATGTACAAGATCACTGGCTAATTTAAGCTCAAGAAAATGCTGTGCAAATGTGAAATTATGTTAATTTAATAGAGGGTGTAACCTCCAGAATTCTGAAGGCAAGCCTGCAAGCATGCATGCATTATGTCATACAGGTGCCGAATGTCACTTTGTGGTATGGAGTTCCATGCTTGTTGCACTTGCTGTGTCAATACTAGGACCGTCATTGCTGACTGTGGATTATGCTCGAGGTGCCATCCCATGATATCCCATACGTTGTCAATTGGAGACAGACCTGGTGATTTTGCAGGTCATGGTAACATGTCAGCACTCTGTAGAGCACATTGCGTTACAGCAGCGATGTGAGGGCGAGCGTTATCCGGTTGGAAAACGCGCTCTTGAATGCTACTCATGAAGGGCTGTACTACTGGTTAAATTAACAGACTGACGACAAATTTTCAGTCAGTGAGTTTGGGATAACCACAAGAATGCCCCTGCTGTCGTAGGACATTGCTCCAGAGACCATAACTCCAGGTGTGAGTCCCGTGTGTCTAGGCCGTAGACCGCTTGGATGCAGGCGGTCCCCTGGCCTCCTTCTGACCAATATACAGCCACCACTGGCACTAATTAAGAATCTGTTTTCATCAAAAATTACAACAGATCTCCACTCCGACCTCCAGTGAGCTCTGTCGTGGCACCACTGCCGTCGGAAAAGGTAATGGTTTGCAGTCAATGGAATACCGGCTACAGGCTGCCTGGCTAGGAGCTGTCCTTGAAGTAAACAGTTTCTTACCGTTCCTTGGGTCACGAGGGTACCAACTGCAGCTCGAATGTCAGCCGCAGATGCAGTACGATGCGCCACAGCCGTACGCAAGATTCGGCGATCTTCCTTCTCAGTCGTGCCACGTGGCAACTCGGAACTCGATCTTCTTGAGGTAGTACCATCCCTTGACCATAGCTTTCAATAATCATGCATGGTGGAAACATTCCCACCCAAGTTTTTCTGCAATATCGCGAAATGAAAATCCACCTTCTCGTAGCCAAATTGTACGACCTCGTTTAAACTCGGTGAGCTGTTGATAATGGTTTCTTCGTCTTCTTACAAGGTATTCCTGGTTAACATGAACGCAATTCGTCCAATTTCACGGAAAAATAATACACACGAGCTTCACAACACGCTTTTAAAACAAGCCTTATTTGCATGTTCTGAGTGACGCCAGCTGCGCCACACTTATGCGCGGAACACGAAATTTCAATAGATGTCATCTTTCAGTTGTATAAACACGCCTACCAAATTTCATCTATCTAACACAAGTCTTTCTTGGTGTTGGGATTTTTTTTTCCGCCAGTGTATGTTTGCTTCGTTCTATTATGAGGTTGAACCTGAGATTCATGTGAAAAAACCTCCAAGTGTAATTGCTTCCATAATGCTCTTTCAAAAAATACTCCAGCGCTTTTATCGATGTTCTGCAATTGAATTTATTAAAACAAGAATACAGAGCGTAAAAATAATCTTGGAAACTGATGGCGATTTCGAAAGCCGGTTTCTGTTTTTGAATGCACTTTTTGTGGTGGAAGAAACCATCTTTATTTTTAAAAAAAATCCAGTAATCATATCAAGACTTCTGACAAATTATTTTCTTTTCCAACCCTTAATTTGTAAGGTGGGGTACATTTCAGAATTCCGGAAAAATTTTAATTCTAAAATAATGTTATTCTACTTTACTAGATTGCACTTTGAGTCCACCTACCCTTTTTCAAATAGCAAACAACTGAGCTTTAGAGATTAAGTAAGCTTTAAATACTGACGATTGTTTTGTGTGGTTTTGGGGGAGTAATAAACACCTGCCTGAAATATGAGAATAAGGTGTCCTCGCCGAGATCTTTCGAACAAAAAAAAAGTTTGTACAAATCAGACTGTTCATTCAAAAGTTATTGGGGGTTTAGGGACAGACAGACCGACAGACACGCAATATCCCCAATCTCAAAACATTGTTTTCAAATTTTTAATTTTTCAATATTCAATGTTTTTCAGATGTATTAAGCGACTTTTAATGCTTTTTTTTTTCGTCTTTCTTTAACTTCAACGGGAAAGTTAGGCTAAAAATGATAATCTCATTTTCCGAATTTTGTGTACTGCCGGATTTCCGAATGCCAAATTTCAGCTCATATGCAGGATTAATTTAAGAACTCCCTACTTATCCTTTTAACATCCTCTGTACTCAAGTTTTTATCGCCAAATTGAGCTAAAGCAAAGTATCTTGAATATTACTACGCAAACCTATTTTTCATCTTTCAATAATGGCACCTATGTTCTGTTTAGAGCAATGACAAAAGATTTTTTTTTCCAAACATTTGAATATCATTATCTTTTTGTCAACTTATAAAATCTATTAAAAGTTTGCTGATAAATCCTGCCACCTTTTATTTGAATAAGATAAAAAATTCTCAAAACCAGATTTACCACAACTCGTCACTTATCGTTGTTGCCTTTGATAACATCTGTTATTTTAACGATGTGATTGAATTATCACCTAATGCCACTCGATGCCCCCGTGATTTTGCAAGCCCGCCTCAAAGAATAGAACCATGCATGGGAACGACATAATCCTATATTCCCGTTTTAAATCAAAATAGTAAAATGCATGTTGTATAGGAGATTTTATATGTATTCCTTATTATCTGGGTTCACCGATATATATCAAGCGATACATCTCCTTTATTTGTTTTGAAAATATCATACTTCGAAATTTTTTTTTCGAAACACGATATTTTCAATATAACAAGAAGTTCTGTCAAGAACTAAACGAGCCTACTTTCCCGTACATCGACATCGGCATTCTAGCATCTAATCAATATTCTCTTGAATATCTGAAACTGAAAATTATGTCAAACGTACCTTTATAGCACTTAAAGCTGATTTCTAAAAGCAAAATATACCCCTCTCATCAGATAAAATGAACACGTAAAAAGTAAATAAACGAGTAAATAAAGTTTTGTCACACCTTTTAAAGAATGTAACTGTTATAGTTCTTCCGTAGAAAAATTTCACAATCGTTTTCAAAAGGAAAAAAGTAATAAATAAAATAAAAGTACAAAGAACATCAAAACACATTTTATCAAAGAAAGAAAAAAAACCTCGTTCGTTAATAAAATGTCTCGAATTTTATTTTTAATCCGTTGCCAGTTATTAAATATAAATAAAGAATAAAATGCTCTAGTGAATGAACAATTTTTGTAATCAAAAAAAAATATCGTCTGCCAAAAAAATAAATAAATAAATAAAAGTAATAATAATTAATTAAACAAGAAAAAAGAATAAATAAACAAAAAATCGTCTGCCCAGTCAGTCATTTTTTTCTGAGCCTGCATTTCCGCCATGTTTGCGGAGTCGGAGTCGGAATCAAAGTCCTTACAGAAGATTTTTCAGAAAAGTACTTAACACAAAGTTTTTTTCAAAACCGTTTTCTTACAAAGTTAGTTTGAAGGAAATCCGCCTTTAAGTTCAGAATCAACATTCAATTTAAATTTCTCAGTATGCGCTCATGTTAAAAAATTTTCTGAACGGTTCATCATTGAACGAAAAATGGTTCAAATTGAAAAGTGAAATATGAGAATGAGTCTCTCCGAGATCTTTCGAACAAAAAAAGTTTATTGAATTCAGACGGTTCACTTAAAAGTTATTAGGTGGAGAAAGGTTGCTAGAAAGGTTCAATGTTGAACGAAAAAAAGGTTCACATTGAAAATTTAAATACGGTAATGAAGTATCCTTGCCGAGATCTTTCGAACAAAAAAAAAGTTTGTTTAAATCGGACTATTACCTCAAAAGATATTGGGGTGAGAGCTTGTTTGAACGGTTTAATGTTGAACGAAAAATTGTTCAAATCGAAAATGTAGATACGGGAATGAAGTATCCTTTAAAAGATCTTTCGAACAAAAAAAAAGTTTATTCAAATCGGACGGTTCACTTAAAAGTTATTAGGTGGGGAAAGGTTGCTTGAAAGGTTCAATGTTGAACGAAAAAAAGGTTCACATTGAAAATTTAAATACGGTAATGAAGTATCCTTGCCGAGATCTTTCGAACAAAAAAAAGTTTGTTTAAATCGGACTATTACCTCAAAAGTTATTAGGGGTGACAGCTTGTTTGAACGGTTCAATGTTGAACGAAAAATTGTTCAAATCGAAAATGTAGATACGGGAATGAAGTATCCTTGAAAAGATCTTTCGAAGAAAAAAAAGTTTGTTCAAATCGGACTGTTCATTCAAAAGTTAGTATCGCGGAACCGGTTGTTTGAACGGCTCAAAATTGAACCAAAAATTGTCCAAATCAAAAAATCAAATATGGGAATGAGCTGTACTCGCCGAGATCTTTCCAACAAAAAAAAGTTTATCCAAATCGGAATGTTCATTCAAAAGTTATTAGGGGGGGACAGACAGACCGACAGACCGACACACAAATTCCCCATCTCAATACCCTACTTTCAAATTTTTAATTTTTCGATATTCATTTTACCTCTTTATTTTTTTAACTTGGCGATATTTTTTGGACTTGGCGATATTTTTTAGATGCTGTAAGCTACTTTTAATACTTTTTTCGTCTTTCTTTTATTTTTAACGGGAAAGTAGGCTAAAAAGCATAGCAATAAAACAAGAAACTACTAAATTTGGCAGCAGCAAAACCTAAAAGCTGAAAAAATCTAAATTGACAACACCAAAATAAGAAACAGCAACCCTAAAAATTCCGTAGGGAGTGCCAGATTTGGCCCTTACTTTTTTTTGGGGGGGGGGGAGGTTATATTAAGGTTGTACCTGCATTTTAATAATAATATCAATCATCACGAGAATATATCTTGCTCTTAAGATTTGACTCCTAAGACTATTGCCATTCATAAGTAATGCACATACAGTACAAAAAAAATGGAGGAATACGCAGTGAATTATATAGTTTTAATTAAATTCAAACAAATCTAGGGCGAATTTTTAAAAAATCACGCTTGAGGTGCACACTATCAGCATGCGGACTAATTTTGTACCAATTTTCATAATCGTACGTTGCGGAAATTTGGCAGGAGAGCGTTTGACCCGCAAGCTATGACGTCATCAAATTTTGATTTTAACAGTGTTTTTTATTATTAACATAATTTACAAAGTGATACGATATTTATATGATGTATTAATTAATGGATCATTAATATAATACAATGTAGTAGGGCAATAATCCTTTTTATTTTATACTAGTAAAATTACTAGCAATATAACAATTTTAATACAGATTAAAACTACCTAGTTAAATATTAAACGTTAATTTGAGGTCTACACATTATAATGATGATGCAAAAAAAAAACTGATTTTAGGGAGCATATACTATTGAAAGACTTTGCGTTGGTCAGAAAAGTAAGGTTTCGGTCAAAATATCCTATCTTTTTCTAAATATCGGGTATTTTCGATATTTCAGAAAATATCGTGATATTTTAGAACCTTGATTATTACACTAACGTAAAGGTTCCTGGTTAGAACTAGATCATAGCATTACATTTACGAAGGCTGAGAAGAACGTAACTTTAAATGAAATATTTTTGGAAAAAAAATAGAACCGACTTCAGTTGGCAATTGCTCTAAAAAATAAAAAATAATTTTTTTCTTTGAACATGTGGCAACACCTGTAAATGTAAATTTCTGCTTGACGTCATTCAGGATCAACCTTTAAGAAACCAGTCGCGACCTATGCAAGCGAGTCGCTTGCCACCACTTAGGTTGTGTTACGTATTTTATGTTTTGTTAAATTTATACCTGTGCAATATTTTGAAGAAGTCAGATAATAAATTCAATTATACTTACGTAGTTATCTGTTTAAATATAGCTTCTAGATTAAGCTTGCCTTACAGTCCTCTACAAACATCATCGAAACTACTCTCAAACATAAGTTTTGAAGTCGGCGCAAAAACGGTAGGTAAAATGATATTTAACCATATATTGCCAACACTTTTCAGAGAAACCATTGAAAATTAAAGCAGAATATTTGTACCATTACACGAATGTGTGGTCAGGTCATCAATGAAATGTATGCGAATGCTCTTAAAGAACCTGGATCCATTAAAATTTATATTTATAGTTGAATTGTAGTTGCGTATGATTCCATACATTGTTTTTGCGCCGACTTCAAAACTTATATTTAAAAGTAGTTTCGATGGTGTTCAAAGAAAAAAAAAATATTTTTTTCTTTTTAGAGCAATTTCCAACTGAAGTCGGTTCTATTTTTTTTTCCAAAAATATTTTATTTCATTCTTTTTAGTGTAAATGCACTTAAATAATTAAAATATAGTTAAAAACTAACAATTACGATTTTAAATAAAGTTCAGAATAAAGTTTAAATTTAGTTGAATTTCATGTTTGATTTAGTTAAGCCTTCATTTAAAATTATCATTATTAAGTACTGTTTCATGTCAACCACGTTTTGTAACAATGGATTTCCTATTTAATCATTTAGGACAAATCGCTCTAAATTTGACTACTTATTAATTGATATCTTCGTTAATTAAAATCGTATACTTATACAAATTTAAAAAAAACCCATGCAGCAAAAAAATCCTTGCAGACCTGGACTCGATCTCATTCTATCAGGAGCTTCAACCTGACGCGTTTAACCACTTGACCATCGGGTCGCTCATTGAAGTAAGGATTTACGATAGCACATATTGTTTCAAATAACATGAAATTTTAGTTTGTCGATCATAACTTTTTTTCTCGTGAACAAATATCGTCATATGAGTACATGGTACCTAAGTAACACCATCTCCTATCGATTTAAAAAAATCGTCCAAATCTGTTCAGTAGATCAGATGTTATATGCGAACAAAAAAAAAACATACGCTTTGAATTGAGAACCTCCTCCTTTTTTGAAGTCGGTTAATCAATTTGTAGGGTTTCAAAGCTAGATCGATGCTGGACTATTAAACGAAATTGGGAAAACTTTCAAAAATTTCGGAAGAAAGAAATTACGTTACGCCAATATTTTTGGATATTTTTTAAAAATATGAAATCAATTTTTAAAAAATACTAGCTGCCAGGGCAGCTAGATTAGCTTCGTGCGGCATGTTGATGCATAACGTCCCCGTTCTCTAACTTTTACCTCATTCTGAAGTTATATTATTTGATATAATTTAATGTTCATTCGATTTCAAGACATACCACGCACGTGGGCCGCCGTTGCACGGGCACTTCGTGCCCTGAAAGTAGTGAGGAAAATTTTAAGAAACTACTCCCCGCCAAGGCGGCTCGCTAACAGGCGCTTCACGCCTTTACTTTTTTCCTATATAAAAAAATCATTCGAATTATTGAGATGCTTCGCGCCTTCAAGATGGTGAGGAAAGTTTCAGTAAGTTCAGCTCGCTCAAAGGAAAAAAGCAGACATAGATGCTTAGTTTTTAATATAAGTAGATGGCTTTTTAACAAATGAATGTTTCAAAATATTACAAATAGCTAGCGATAAAAATACTATGTAAGTGGCCCGCTTATGAGTGTCGTGTCTGATTTAGTTAGGCCTTTATTCAAAATTCTCATTATCATTGTTATCACTGTTTCATAGCAACCACGTTTCACCAATGGATTTCATATTTATTCATTTATTAGGCTTAATCGTTTAAAATTTGACTACTTATCTTCGCTAATTACCTATCTATCGGTACCTGGTTCGACTTTCAGTTCAGTGGCGTTCAGGAGAAAGAAGCGTGACATAGATAGAAAGATACTCAGTTTTTAATATAAGTAGATTTATCTTGTCTGATAATTTAATTTTTAAACAATGAATGATAAATTGTAAATCTTTTAACTGTGCTTGAATTGAAAAAATACGAAAGGGTTACTAGGTAGGCGCAAAAAGAGAGAGGGAAAAGTTATTCTCATCTTTTGGAGTTACGTATACCCCTTTTTCAAAGCAAGAAAATAGAATAGAGTGACACAAATAACATTATTTTTGTAGCTATGTTTAATCCCCTTGCAGCGCGAGAAAACGTAACTTATAAATACTTTTAAGCAATTTTCTATCTGTAGTTTTATCATGTAACTCCGTATGCTCGAACAAAAATGAGGGGCTCTTGAAGCTACGAAACATATTTTGCATTTTTACTCCTGGCCCATTCTTTATTGCGGATTTTTTTTTCAACAGGCGATTTTTTAGTTTTCTTTTTTGAGCAAAGACAAATTGCTGTTTTTTTTTTTTTTTTTTGAACCTCAGTTGTCATGTAATTCCTTTTCCGGATTGACCCCGGAGTCTGCGACAGGATGCGTACCGGTGCTCCACCTCCTGGAACGTCCACCGGGCACTGCTGCTTCAAGTAGAGGCGCCCATATTCTGCACACAAACACGTCTTCAAACGCATACACATACACACACACACACACCTATCGTAATTAGTCATTACAAAACACATAAGGTGAATTCAAGACGTAAAAATTTATTTTTTAATTATTATTATTGGGGGGGGGGGGAGGGCAATTGACACATCTGACCCACCTAAATGACGAGCCTGAGTTAGGAAATATATCCTTATACGCTCGGAGAATCCACCCACTTCTGTATACAAGCTGATTGAAAAATGTGCAGCCTGATTTTGAAGGGGCTAAAGGCGACGATAACGAGTAAAAATCATAACGCAGTGTTGATTCGCTACATTTAGCGCTCAGAAAAACAATAATCGATGCATAAAATTTTAGACCATTCCTCAAGAAAACAAATATTTTGCCCTGTACATGACAGCTAACGTATTTCAATTTCTTTTTTTTTTTTTTTAATTTTTAAGGGCACTAAACAAAATTTTGTTGTTTAAAAAACCTCAAAGACAAGTGTAATTTCTTAAGCAAAACATTTTGTTCGTTACTCTTTACATTAATTACTTTTTAATGAAATGTGCGCTGTTAAATGTGGAACAAAATGTTCGTTTCTTCGTGGAATGGCCAAAATGTCTGCTTTTAAATTAAACTTACGCAAAAAACTTAAGCCGACATTTTTTTACCCATACAAATTATGTCAACCATGACTACTACCTTACAGAAAAGTGAGTTCCCCCGAATATTTTTGTCCGAATACAGCACTGCCTATAGCCACAGTTAAATGAAGGGGAAAAAGTGTGGGGTATGGACCCCACTCTACTTCCTTTTACGTGTAAATTTCTTAGTAGATGCCGTAAGTCTTAAAAAAGTGCTTGGAGTGAGCAAGATAACAATTCAAGCATTTACACCCCTCGTTTGCTACGAAACAATGTAAAAAAATGTTTTACAATGATAAATTTTCTAAATATTGCCGATTTTAACATCGTTCAGTGGATTTTTCACAAAATATCGCCAATAGCGCCAAATTAAATCCAAATTCAAAAAAATATTTTTTCCGCCAAATTTGTCACCAACTTGGCGATATGTCGCCATGTTGGCGTCAAACACTTGCCGACCAAAAGCTTGGCGATACATCTCCAAGTGGTCGCGCCAATTCATATCACGAAATTCTGCATTGAGATTAATACTGATTTACTCCAAAAAAGGGAAAGGACCTAGGAACATTCGAATGCAACCACAAGGGGAGGTGCACAACTAGACCCCTCTCAGAGCCTATATATCAAACTAGAAGCTTCTACGGCATATAGTTTTTGAGTTATGCGACATACATACCTATATACATACGTTCATACAGACGTCACGAGAAAACTCGTCGTAATTAACTCAGGGGTGATTGAAAAATATTTTTCGACTGGTTATACGTTGGTGGGTACATATGCACGTGCTGACAGGTCAAAAAAACTGCTCAATATTCATTCGGGGTGAGCAAAATCCAAATTTAGGCCCAAATTTGAGTGAATTTTTTTCGCAATCACAATACTTCCTTTACTACGTAAAAGGAAGTAAAAAAGCTGACATATTCTTGACAAGGCACGAATAACAAACAACCATTCGGTGTTTAAACAGTTGCCGTTTTTTCTGCGCATCAACTTTCTTTTTAAACATTTTTTTTCCATTGATACTATGTTCATTTTTGTCAGTATACATTTTCAGGTTACTTTTCCAAGCATACCTCATACCCAAACACGGGAAGAGTGAAAACACGGGAGGAACAATATGAAAATCAAATTACGTATATTGAAAAGTATTTTGACAAAGCTTGGTGTAAAAAGGAGGTAGCTTCAAATTTCAATTTTTAAAACGTTCGCTTAAAACATCAATCACATTTTTAGTTTTTATTTTAATCTTATAACTCTTGTATAACTTTACTGAGAAGCATACACAAACACAGGAAAGTTACTAAATATAAGAAAGAAAAAGTGGATTGATGTTTTCAGCTGTAATGCATACTTTTTTGAAAACTGCCAAATTGGAGCTACCTCCTTTTTTGCAACAAGCGCTTTAATTACTTATGCTAAAAATTTTTTACTAATTTATTAATAATACTATATTTAACTGGTGAATAGGGTATCTTACTCCTCGTAAGAATTGCATTTTTTACAGTCTAACGTTTTGTAATATTTTTATATATCGCACATCCAGAACGAAAGGGGCACTTCATAAAATAGCTGTGTTGAGGAAAATCGATTTGAAAATTTAAACTTTTTTAAATCCTTGTCCTGGCTCTAAATAACTATTACCAATTAGCCAAAATTTCATTGCTTCGTTGATTAAAGGTTCTGCTAGATGACCATGGTGTGCGTTTCTCGGCCAATTTTAAAAAGTCGGTAATTAATGAGAAGTGCCTCTTTCATTCTCCATTTTCGTGGAGAATGAAGGGGGCGCATCTCAAAATAGCAGGCATCGGCTTATACACCTTTTAAAATTTTTTGAAGTTCTTGTCGTGACTTTAACCTACATTTATATAAATGATGTATGTTTTGTGCAATTTATTATCGGGCCTTTTTTTACCCACGAGTGGGGGCAACCACCAAAGAAAGGGGGGTTCTTCATACAAATCCTAAAATTACGACGGATTTTAACCAAATTTGTCACGTAGGTCCTTTTATGCTCAGAATTTCACGCAAGGGTTCTTTCACCCTGCTTACGAGAGGGGGGCTGGGAGTCGTAAGAAAATCTTTCAAGTGGAATACTTACATTATTACTTACAATGGCTGAAATTTTACGAAATCCGAAAATTAAACTTTAAAATCATAAAATTTCTCTTTTCTACAGGCGAACTTTTACACTATTTTTGGAGCGATTTTGATTTAAAAAAAGTACTAACCATAACCATAATTTACACCAATTCCGCTCGGCGAACTCTGATTATCAAAGATGTGCCCCTTTCAAACTCAATTCTCCCTTCACAATCGGCAGAATCGACAGAATGATAAGGGCATAGGTTGCTCTGTAGCTGCGACTGTTAACACTAGAAAAAAATGGGTCAGTTTCTCATGTAAGGTGTACTAAGGTATGCTTTTTAAAGATATTTCCAAAAAATGCAATTTTTGAGATGTGCCCCTTTCATTCTGGATGTGCGATGTGTCCTTATACGGACGATTTTCTGTAAACTCGTCATTTTCCATACAGAATCTGTCCGGGCATGCTTTTTTGAAATGTGCAGTCATTTCACGCGTGCGTACAACAGTAGCGTACACAGACTAAGGTGAGACCTCCCCCCCCCCCCGCACAAGATTCGTAAGTACGAAAGCTGACCCGTATTAAACTATAAAAAATATTCTTCCTGTGCGACTCACAGGGCCATTTTCATGTATCGTGCGCCCTCAAACCTCGTGCACCGCCCCCGCCCCCATCCCCCCTACACCGCGGGGGTGGGCTATGTACGCCGCTGACGTACAATACGGCCAAGAAAACAATTCTATTAATCGTTGTTTCAATAAGAAAAGAAAAATGTAAATAACCTTAACATTTGCAGTGCCGATACATACTTTTAAACACTAAATTTGCTCTTTTTTTTAAGTAATTTTTTTAATCAACGAACCACTAGCACTTTCTTCAATTGTATCAAAGGGCCCTTACAGATATGTCTGATTTATTTTCTATAAAATTTCTAAATAGGAGTTCGGCCGTCAAAAGTGAACGATTTGAAAAATCATTTTTTCCACAAAAAATTGTTTACGAAATAGTTCGCTCGAAACATATCAATTAGTATAATATCTTATTGTTAATTTGCTTTAATTTCCTAACATTCCTTCTAACTGTTTTGCCTATGAGAATGATATCAATTTAATAAGTTTATAGTGAGCTTGAAATAAGCATGAAGTTTCAACAATATTAAAATGCTCAGATAGATAATAAATGTACTACTTTGTTTTATACTGGGGTGCACCGATAAGAAGTTAAAGGAAGACACTGTGGATGAAATGGTAAAAAATGTTCATTATCCGCTACTTTGGAGATAGTATTGCTTTCTTTTTTTTTTTTTTTTTTTATTTTGATGTCTAATGTCTTTTCTCATTAGATGTAGGTAAGTGTGCATGCTTATATTTTATCATTCGGTAAAATTCGATGTTTTGGAGAAATACAACCTTTTCACTCTGAAAAGTTTAAGTCAATTGGGATTAAATAGACTAAGTCGATATGTATCGTCACAACACCGATTTACCCTTAGCTAGTGAGATTTTTTTTCTTTTTGACGAAAGTAGGGAAGTGTGATGTATACAATTCCATCAATATATTCAGGTACATGCCGAACACATTTTTGGTAGGAAGCAACTTTTGTTTGTCCGAATGATAAAATACAGGTATGCACACATAAATATACCTAATGAAAAGACCCATTGGGACATTCAAAAATTGCAATTATGCCCACAAATTGCCGGATCGTCAGACAAAATTCACCAAATAAGGAATTTTTTAGGAGAACACAACGACCTCCCATGACCTCAGACCGGGGATCGCCCACATCTCACTGGGGATTGTGGAGCAACTTTGATCCGCAATTTCTCTGTTTTAGAGATTACCTGATACCTCCATAAGCCCAGGGGCGGATTTACCATGTCGCAGTTGTGAAGGCCGATGGGGCCCCAGACAGTATTCGGGGCCTTCCATAGGGGCTCCCCTGACTATATTTCCTAGGCCAATCCACAAAATTTAGCAAATTACAGAAAATTTTCCAATGATTTTGGCATCATTTAATCGTTACAGCATAATTCAAACAGCACCGTAAGTAATTCCATTTGTATTTTAATAGGCTCGCAGATGTCCCGGTTTGTACGGGACAGTGCCGGCTTTCAGACAAAATCCCGCTGTCGGTTTACTCCACGTCCCGGAAAATTATTAATTCGGTTATACGTGACTAAAAAGTATCAAAAAAGTTAACTGTTACTGATCATTGGTAACCTTGAAGCATAAAAATCACATTGGATTAGCTTGTGAAGATTTTTACAACAAGGTTAAAACCAAAAAAGATTTTCTAAAAAAGTCCTAGTTACTAAAATGGACATGTGAATATTATTCAAGTTTTTATTGCTCATTTAAACTCTTCTAACTTAGGTAACTTACAAATATAAATATGTTCCAAATCAAATGTTTAGATATATACAGGGTGTCCACTCCAATCGTGGACCAATAGCTAATTTCTAAACCGTTAGAGATAAGCATAGAGTTTATTTAGGAAAAAATCTCCAAATTACGAAAGGAATTTTGGGTCTATTCAATGTTTTTCAAAAAATCAAATTTTGAAAGAGTTACGAAATTTAAATTTTTATACAGCCCCCCAGTCCTATCAATCATATTTAGTAAAACATTCTTGACACTGTAACGTTTAAAACTAAAAAAAAATCACTCTTCTATCACAAAAATTGACCGAGTTATGACGTTTTGAAAAATCAAGATTTTGAAGGATTTCGCATACGGTCCCTTAAGCGATCTCTCGATGACGTCATGAAATAATGCAAAATCTTGATTTTTCAAAACGTCATAACTCGGTCAATTTTTGTGGTAGAGGAGTGATTTTTTTTTAGTTTTAAACGTTATAGTGTCAAGAATGTTTTACTAAATATGATTGATAGGACTGGGGGGCTGTATAAAAATTTAAATTTCGTAACTCTTTCAAAATTTGATTTTTTGAAAAACATTGAATAGACCAAAAATTCCTTTCATAATTTGGAGATTTTTTCCTAAATAAACTATATGCGTATCTCTAACGGTTTAGAAATTAGCTATTGGTCCACGATTGGAGTGGACACCCTGTATATATATACTTGTATTGCTTATGATTGCCTCTGGTTTAGGTTCTTAATAGGTAACCCTTTATTAAAGAGCATTCAGAATAAACTACCCAATACACCACTCTAAAAACCTGCCAAGAGTGCCACTGAACTCCCGCAAAGATAGGGGAAGAGGGGGGGGGGGGACTTCTGGTGTCCCGGTTGAATATTTCAAAAATCTAGCAAGCCAACGTGTAAAGCCAAGTATGCAAACATAGCAAATCATTTGAATGCATTCGCTCAATTTTTCTGGGGTGCAAGACAGAAGACACCCACCTCGCCAATTGAAGTTCAAACAATTTTGATACATTCAATATAACAGTTAATTAAATAAAAATAAAATTCATTCGAAAACAAAAAACAATTCCAGCACTCACTTTCTTCCACGCGCTGGGCCGCGACGCAGGCCGAGAGAAGCGAAAGCCATAAGAAATAATTCCACATGTCTCGATAGCCCGTCTGTCACAGACTGAAGGAAATGAAGAAGCCCGTGCAACGTCACTTCGAACGAGCCGATTTGAATACCGAAAGATAAACAGTCCCGAGCTTCCCCTCGACACTTCCCGCCTCAGAGTGAGAGCGCGGGAAAAACAATCTATCGGCTGCGATACTCTTGGGTTGGGTCAAGATTCCAACCAATTTGAGCTTGAATTCACCAATTAGAATCGCTAGGTGTTTTGTTTTGTTTTTCTTGATGGCAGCAAGTTGCTTTGATCTCGACTGGTAGAGCCGGCTGGCCTTAGCAAATGCGGGGCCCTTTGCAGAATAATTGAATTTAATTTGAACAGTGTCTGATAGTCGATTTTTTTCCGAGGCAGGTAAGATTTGAAACTGCAGCGATTGTCCGTCTTCCTTCAAGTAATTATCATTACGTTTTAATTTTATGAAAAAAAAAAAAAAATGAATGAATGAGTCAATGCGCACGAAAATAAAAGAGAGTTTAAAAAACGTAAGATAAAGTTTAGCTATTGAGATTGCGTAATTTATTGCGTTGAATGAAGAGTAAGTATTATTCAACCGCGACGAGATGGCCGGTGTCAATCAAATGAGAAAACGAGTCTATTCCTTAAAATAGGTAGAGAAGGAAGAGACTCCAGTGTGCCATATTTGCAAGTTTAACGACATTTTGGCAAAGTGATAAGTTTTATGAAATATTAAATAATTCTTCGAGCCACACATGCATTTGGCGAGGAAATGAAAACAAGTCTTTGCTTTCTTTATTGCAACCCTTATGTTACCATTTTATTTTTAAATTTAAATGAACAGTTGGAGGCGCTGCAGTCAATGGCCAATGGCTGCGGAAAAATATAAAACTAAGACCCACCTACTTTCTTATATCCAATGAGAAATCTTTCTCGACTGTGCAAAAATTAAAATAGGTTCCTCTTTGGCTAATTTCTCAAATTGGGAGACCAATTAAAGGTAAGCAAGATGACGTATTCAAGCTTTATAACAAATGCCGCAATTGTGAATCCCATTCCTCAATTTTCATCTGCGTATCACCCCTTCCTAAAAATGGACAATCCTGAGAAAAGGAGGAGTCATAGGCCATCTCTGCGAAGTTGAATAATAGCACCAAAGGTTTAAGTCTTAAGAAAGCAATTTTTCAGTCTTTGGGTGACGACAGAAGTAGGAGGGAATAGCTAGGAACTGGGAACCTCAGCTTGGAAAATTTTCTAATTTGAAGTTTTAAAAAGCAGTTAGTACTGAGATGAAGTTTTTTTTTTTGGGGGGGGGGGAGCATTATCAGATACACTGCCCACGGTCCACCGGAAGAATTTTCAAAACTGACGTCTAAAATCGTAACTTTGGGCAATTTTCGCCAAAAATTAAGAGAAAGAGGGGTGTTCTCTTCCTTGCGAGTTGTTCTCAAAAGTTAGACTAAGTTTAAACAAATTTTGGTGACATTAAAGAATTCGAGATTTTTTTTTTTTTTTTCAAAATTGTGGCTCTTATTGCAGGCGATGTTTAATAAAGAAGGGAAGGGAACTTGGTGATGTCCTGGGGAAAACATTCAAAACTGAAGACTTCAAGGTACAATTTTATGCAATCTTTGGTGACGTTAGGAGACCCGGTAACTATCCGAAGTTTTTTTGATATTGAAGTGTTTTTTTAAGTGAAGCGCGATGTTGAAGTAGCTCCATACTCCAAGATTAACTATCAGTTAAATACAGAGGTGCCCCCCCAAGCTCAATGGCGCTAATCCCCCCCCCCCCAAGATCAATGGTGCTAATTCCCCCCCCCCCCCCCCCCCCCACAATTTTTTCCCAACCCTTTTGTGCTTTTTTTACCCCTCTTTTTATTTATTTATTTTTTTAAATGTTATTCATTTTTTTCAAATATTATTCATTTATTTTTTTAAATATTTTTTATTTTTTAAAATAATATTTATTTATTTATTTAAATTATTACTATTATTTTTTATGTATTATTTATTTTTTAAAAGTTCGAATTATGCGTTGAATAGAATCGCTTCTTTCTCCTCCAGAAATTCCAAGCGCACACACACAAAAATTATTTATAAAGAAATAATTTAAATTATAAAAGTAATGAATGAATACTTTTTTTAAACCGTAAATTATTTAAATAAATAAATAAATTAGTTTAAAAAAAATCCCCACCCCTGGTTAAATACGATAGTTCAACTTTTCATTTCAGTTTTTTTTTTTCCTAATCTAAGGCTTAGACAAGAAGTTCTGTCAAGAACTAAACGAGCCTACTTTCCCGTACATCGACATCGGCATTCTAGCATCTGATCATTATTCTCTTGATTATCTGAGACTGAAAATTATGTCAAACATACCTTTTTAGCACTTAAAGCTGATTTCTAAAAGCAAAATATACCCCTCTCATCAGATGAAATAGACACGTAAAAAGTAAATAAACGAATAAATAAAGTTTTGTCGCACCTTTTAAAGAATGTAACTGTTACAGTTCTTCCGTAGAAAAAATCCTCAATCGTTTTCAAAAATAAATAAATAAATAAATAAAAGTACAAAGAGCATCAAAACACATTTTATCAAAGAAAGAAAAAAAAAAAAAACTCGTCCTTTAATAAAATGTCTCGAATTTCACTTTTAATCCGTTGCCAGTTGTTAAATATAAATAAAGAATAAAATGCCTCGTGAATGAAAATTTTTGTTACAAAAAAAATCGTCTGCCAAAAAAAAAATAATAATAAATAAAATAAAACAAATGAATAAATAAACAAAAAATCGTCTGCACAGTCAGTCATTTTTTTCTGAGCCTGCATTTCCGCCATGTTTGCGGAGTCGGAGTCGGAATCAGAGTCCTCACAGAAGATTATTCAGAAAAGTACTTTACAAACATTATTTATCAAAACCATTTTCTTACAAAGTTAGTTTGAAGGAAATCCGACTTTAAGTTCAGGATCAACATTCAACTTAAATTCCCCGTAGACGCTAATGTTAATTTTTTTTCTGAACGGTTCAATATTGAACGAAAAATGGTTCAAATCAAAAAGCGAAATATGGGAATGAGCCTCTCCGAGATCTTTCAAACAAAAAAAAGTTTATTCCATTCGGACGGTTTACTCAAAAGTTATTAGGTGGGGAAAGGTTGCTTGAACGGTTCAATGTTGAACGAAAAAATGTTCAAATTGAAAATTTAAATACGGTAATGAAGTATCCTTGCTGAGATCCTTCGAACAAAAAAAAAGTTTATTTAAATCGGACTGTTCACTCAAAAGTTATTAGGGGTGACAGCTTGCTTGAGCGGTTCAATGTTGAACGAAAAATTGTTCAAATCGGAAATGTAAATACGGGAATGAAGTAACCTTGATAAGATCTTTCGAACAAAAAAAAGTTTGTTCAAATCGGACTATTCACTCAAAAGTTAGCATAGCGGGACAGATTGTTTGAACGGTTCAAAATTGAACTAAAAATTGTTCAAATCGAAAAATCACATATGGGAATGAGCTGTACTCGCCGAGATCTTTCCAACAAAAAAAAGTTTGTCCAAATCGGAATGTTCATTCAAAAGTTATTAGGGGGGGGGGGACAGACAGACCGACCGACCGACGCACAAATTCCCCATCTCAATACCCTACTTTCAAATTTTTAATTTTTCGATATCACGGGACGCGGGAGCGTCCCGCCCCGCCAAGAAAACTAAATACAAGCCGCCAAGAAATTTTCGTCGCAAAGAAAAATGTAAAAGAGCGACAAGGACTGTTTACGCGAGTAACCAAACCGGGGTTTTCACCCCTCCGTATCTCAGCCCCATAAAGATCCCTAGAGTTGATTTTTGGTATACTCAATCTCCAGCGGCCCCTGACGGCACATACTAAAGCAAAACATCCAGGACCCTCAGGGGGAGGGGTGATAAATGTTATAAAAGTGCTATTTTTCGCACTTTTTAAAAATTGTTTGACAGGGCTACAGACTAAACGGTAACTCGGATTGAGCTCTGCTTTTGCACCCACATTTATTTTGTCCCAAAGCTCGGCATAGGGGGGTTTTCGACCCCCCACCCCCTCCCCCCTCGTTTTTATTTTCCGTATCTTTTCTCCCCGGGGGTCTTTAGTGTTGATTTTTGGTATGAATATTCTCGATGAGACATTGAGGACGTTTTCCCAAAATTTGGCCCCCGGGGTCATCGCACCCCGGAGTTATTAATGCTTAAAATTGGTCCGATTTCTATCTACTAGCTGTGTTCAACATCTGAGCATTTATGTTTTCATTGTTGGGCCACGAGGAAAGAAAACTCAATGATTTATAATTTCATCTGTTGCCAGTTTCTATTTGTTAACAAATAAAATATTTGTAATTTATTTTATTGCATAAGGCTTTTAAAAGGGATCTTCAATTTAGTTCATTTTAATATGAGATCGGCCGTAAGGGTTAGGTTTTTTTTTTAAACTTTTAATTTAATCGTAGTATTGTTAGCAACTAGCTTTGTTTTGCGTCGGTTCGGGTGGTACATTGTGATTGATTTCAAATTTATCCTAGACTGAAGAAGATCCTTGAACTTTTGCACCAAATGTATGCCGCCAAGAAAACCACATATGTCGGACAGCCAAAAAAAATGTTGAAGGGAAAAAAAACATGCAAAGTAAATTTTGAAGAGAAAAAAAAAACAGGCAAAGAAATAATATTAATGCAAAAACATGTGATATCTCCCCAAAAACAACAGTGTTGTAAAAAAATCCCCCGCCAAGAAAACCTTAAATACTCAGCCGTAAAAAGTTATGATATCGAGTTTTTCCGCCAAGTTTGTGCCAAACTACAACTAACCTGTATGTATAGTTCTTTTAAATTGTTTTCAGTCCTGCCAGGCGGGAAGTTTTTACTCATTAAGCAGCCACCTCACAAGACAAAGCTTCCCGCCTGGCAAAACTGAAAACAATTTAAAAGAACTATACATACAGGTTAGTTGTAGTTTGGCACAAACTTGGCGGGAAAACTCGATATCATAACTTTTTACGGCTGAGTATTTAAGGTTTTCTTGGCGGGGGATTTTTTTACAACACTGTTGTTTTTGGGAAGATTCATTTTACCTTTTTATTTCTTTTTGGCTTTTTTTTCGGATTTGGCGATATTTTTTGGACTTGGCGATATTTTTAGATGCATTAAGCCACTTTTAATACTTTTTTCGTCTTTCTTTTATTTTTAACGGGAAAGTAGGCTAAAAAAAGGATATTTGGAACGGGTCTCGATTGTGCTCAATCGGTCCAAGGTCGTTTCTGCAACTGAGAAAATGAGACATTTATTACACTGGAAAGTCAATCAGGTTTTTCAGTAATTAATCCGAGGTGCTCATAAGTTGATGGGGGGGGGGGGATACTTAAAAAATAACCGGAAGAAAAATTTCCTTGAAAATTGGGGTTTGGGGATTTTCCAATCAAAATTTGCAAAAAAATCACTAAAACATATCTTTCATTGAAAAAATTAGCACAAAAAAGTTTTTTGTGCCAAAAAAATTACTAAAACAAATCTGTTTGACTTTTTTTTTTTTTTTAAAAAAGGCACGACAAGTGCACCCCCTTGCCTGGCAGCCTTGTGAAAGTTACGGTAGATCTATTACGATGCTGCCCGAGTAGGTTTCGCTCCAACTATAGAAACCTCTATGGAATCCCAGTTTCCTAAGCATTTTCTTGTACTGTCTGTTTGCGTTTTATGCGCCTGGCAGCCACGAACGCTTCGATCTGAAAAAGGGGAGATAGGTTTAGGATGCGCACTTCCCGATGCCTTCAGCTTTTGTTCGCTTGCTATTTCCTCCTTGCATTTCCCCCCCTATTTCGCGAAAGTCAGAAGAGACTTCGCGCATGCGCAGATGCTTCGGAGGTCGCACGAAAAAATTTTAGACAGAAGTGCTGCAAATTTATTTTTAGTTTATTTAGGTAATTTCTTGAAATCGCAGCCAGAACATTCCGAAGAGGGGTGAGAGCCCGGGCGCCAACATATGAGAGAGGGTTATGCTGCACATTGAAATTTAGTTATTTATTTTCAAATATTTTTTTTTAATTAGTTTTTGAAATGTTAATACAAATTCAATTATTGTCTTTTGTGACACATATAGCTTTCAGATTACATGTTCAGTTATGTATTAATTGAAAAAAAATGTTCGGTCCTTTTCCATTATAGGACCAGCATTATGTGGGAGAGGGGGGGCAGAAAATATTCGTCCCGTTCACCGTCATTTCTTAGTGCGACCCTGATTACGATCCCTAAAACATAGTGTTAAACTATATTTGGTTGCATTAAGGGGCTGGGCGAACAAGACCTTTAAATCTGCGCTTGACTACAATTTCTCTTAGCTTACGAAAATTGAGTTAGCATCAGCAATGAAGAAAATGATGACAATGTAGAGACACGAGAACTGCTTGAATGACGTCAAAGAGCGGCAGGGTTGCCGATTGATTTTATTCAATTTTCGTAATGTCATTATTCGAAACCATTAATAGCAATAAGCTAGGTTCACATTTTGTGCTATTATTAGAGACTGACCGAAAAAATTGTCGCAATTGAACCGCTCCCAACCGCGAAGTAAATGAAAAGAACGAATATCGTATTTTAGGCATGACTAACGGCAATTACTTTCATTTACACCCCCCCCCCCCAACAAAAAAAATCAAAATTAGCAATCGGCAATCGCGATCAAAAAAAAAAAATGACGACTAAAAATATCAGTATTTTTCCTCATTCAGTCGCCTCTTTCCCCACTGTCAACAATTTATTCTACGTCGTTAGAAAACGTTCCTATAAAATATGAAATAGCTTGTTTGCATAATCATCACTTGATTACATAATTAACATTTTTCTCCCCCCCCCCCCTTTATTTAAACCACTCAGGAAAGCATTCTTTCAGCTAGCTTACTTCCTAGTTATATCATTTAAACTAATTAAAAAAATTATTAGCATTTTAAAAAAGCCTAGTTGTTCTACAAAAAATATCGAGGAATGGAGGGGGGGGGGGGGAGTAATATGGTTAGGTTTCAGTTGTTTTCTTGGGTCAAAATAGGAAAAATTCTGTGTGCAGGGGGAGATATAATCCCTTTGGATACGCAGTCCCGAATGGGGACAAAGCGACATGGCACTTGGCGATTGCAAGAGTGGAACTAGGATTATTGGACACAGTATCACCATATAGAACAAAAATACTGTGGAAGCATAGAACTTTTTATTGGAAAAAATTAGCGTTGGCTAAAGACATCCGACAAAAGCTCGGATGTCTTTGCATCTAACTAAAACTTTGCATAAACTAATTATTTGCATTGAAAAAGGAGTTACTTGTAACGCCGAAAAACGTGTATGCAGTATTCTCGCGCATTTTAGCATTGCTTTTTAATTTATTTCAAGCAAAGGTATTTATTCATTTCATGGAAATTCTGTTTCCGTTATCCAAACTGACCCTTAATAGTTTGAAAACTTCAGGGTTTCAGGGAAAAAAGGATACCACATGCATAAAGCAATGAAATTCCTGATTCTGATAATAATTAGTATTGTTTTAATTTCAAACAAAATATTGGAACTCTTTTGTTTGCAGAACTTATTTTCATCCGTAAAACTAATCTGAATTCCGTCCCATACGTAAATATTCACACAAAAAGAAGTAGAAGAACCAAGCTCCCACTACCATGCAAAAATTAAGGGCTGTTTTTAATGACTTAAACCATGTTTGGTGTAATTCTTGTTTCCATCAATTCACATGAATTGTTTCTCTACAAGACTTCACAAAGTTTTCTTTAAGTGTTGCTGATTTCAAATAATGAATGCCACAACTGACACAGAGAAATGTTTTTATTGTGTTCTTTTTGCACAAGGCTTCTTTCCACTGACTAGAAGCGTGAAACTATACACAAGGTATACATACACAGCGACTCTAAGAAGAGACTGGAAAACTGCAACTTGCATTTGAGGAAACGATCTGGCAAAAGAAGTCATTGCAAAATAGTCATCACTTCATATTCATCATTCCCGGCAAGTAGAATTCATCACACCCAAAAAAGGCATTTCAGCAATTGTTTGAAATGATTTTAAAAAGAGAAGAATCTTGCTTTGCAAAGTGAACGCTTACTAAACATGCTATTAACCCTCTACTACCCACAATATCTATGAGGTCACATCAAATTTCATCATTATATTTCTCTATGGAAACATTATTTTGTTTACCAGAGTGGCTTGAGGTATGGCTGTTTTACATTTAGGTTGTAGGTACTGACAGATGTTAATATTTTAGCCAGTCACTAACTTATTTTATAAATGTAAAACATTTTAAAAACAAAAATTCACAATTTACAGTCGAGTCTCGATAACTCGAGCAACAGTTTTCATTGGGTCTCAAACTCTTGAGAAGATTGTAGAACTTCTATTAACTCGAAGCTTTTGACCAGTCCCATGGGACTTAAGACTGTATATGGGTTAAATACATTATTTCTTTATACCCTGTGCATAAAAGTATTGTAACATTTATATGCACAATATTTAGAAGAAGAATTTAGACAGTGGAGGGTTAATTTCTTATTAGTATATTTTGGCAGCCATAACTGTTAAATAAACATAGATAATTTGTCAACATAGAGCAAGCGGCAGCAAGTATTTCTTAATCCTTACTCTGTGATAGTTAGTCGACAAATCATGATCTCAGAATACAGTTTGAGCCATTTTGCCAGAGACGTCATCTCGAAATTTTTCAGGGGGGGGGGGGGCAAAGGGTGCATACACAATGTAAAATTTACCAAATAGTGGCAAAAACCACGCCCACCTATGTGGCAATACATTGATTTCCCAAAGTCAGGGAGGGGGCGATTGACACCCCCCAGCCCCCCTAAATGACAGGCCTACATTTTGCATTCTTCCAGCAAAATTAACTGTCTTAAAAAAATCACATTGCTAGGCTTTTAAGTAATGCAATTGTAATCTAATTATACTTTGCTCGTTATTCTATGATTTGAATTTGTATCCTACATACATTTATATTCTTTCATATTTTCTTTCTTTCTTGCAACCCTTTGCACGTGATGCAGGCAAAAGAACTATGCATTCCGAAAAACACCTCTCTTTTTAGCAAATATTTTTATACAGAATCCTCAAAAGTTTCTAATTTGCAAATGACTTTCTTTTCCAGATCACCAAAACACAATAATTATATTTCAATTTTCAATTTTTTTTATACAAAACACAAGATCATCTCTTCATTTAAATAGTCAATCTAAATAAGTGGCAACAAAGTGATGTACGGCCAGCACACATCACAATTGCTCATCTAACAAAAATGGCACAAAATAACTCCAAGTAGCAACATAAATAATACAAAAAAACTCAGTACACATTTCTTTGCCCTTAATGTAAACAGTCAAGGGGCAAGAGAGTTTACATTTACAAAACGTATGAGAAATTCCTTTTAAGCAATTGCAAACAAAAGAACATGCTTTGAGTCGATTTTTAGTTTAAAATGTCAAGATTCTATAAATTAAAGTATAGTTTGACCACGGTGAGGTGGTGTGTGACCTTGGGGCGAAAATGGACTTCATTTTAAAATATATCGAATCAGGGAGAAAATTAATTTTTTGCTTACTCAGTTCATTGAAGTTAGTACTGCCTGTATCATTTCTCTGATCCTACCAATTAGAAAATGAAGCGGTCCTGCTTCCACTTCAAAGTCAGCCGCCATCTCTCTGTGGTCCAGCTTTACAAGAATATTGATCACATGGTTCACACATATTTATTTTTTGAGTCTGAATTCAAAAAGATATCACCTGGACAATGAATTTTGGTAATTTCTTATTCAAATAATGAGCTGGAAATTTTTAAATAAATTAGAAAATTAACAAAATCTATGAAAATTTTCTCAGGGGACTTAACTACAAGTGAAATCATTTTTAAAAGATAAAAGTTCAAAATGAGTTTTAATATAACAGTACGAAAATTTTTGCCTTTTCAGTACTTTTTCTTTAACGAAGAAGATCACAAATTCAAAAGACATGGAAACATACAGGTTTTTTTTCCCTTCCATTTTCAAATCTTTTTAGTTTCAGAGCATAAATAATTTCATTTATACTATGATCTTGTAGTTTAACCTGTTTTAGCAACAACCTGTAATTATATCAATTATTTATACTTAAAAATTTGCCAACAATATGGACATAAAATGGCAGTGACAAGTCAAACTATAAGATTTTTACAACGCCCAGATAGGACATTCTTACAGTAGGAGTGCTCTGGGTGTTGCTAATAATTAAGATCTTATTCTAGTTGAGCGTTTGTATGTAACAAAGAACTAAAGACTTTTTAACCCACCGGCGGTTCAGCAGTTCCAGAATTCCATGTTAAATGGACGTGATAAGACGTCCAAACCCGTCAGAGCATTAAGACCATTTTCTATTTGAAGAATGTATAGCAGGGCCTTCTATGAATCAATTACTTGTTTAAATAATGCCAAATACTTCATCATTTATTATTGCTTAAGTCAACTATAAGAGATTTTAACCAAGAGACCTGACAATTTTAACCTTTAGGAACCGGGCGGTATACATGTTGTACCATAAGTCTTTTTTTTTAGACGACAGGGTTGAGGAATTTTACTCAAACTCTTTGGAGCCGGGGATTTTTTCAAGGTTTCATACGCCTGGTACAACAGTTTATACCTTCTCTTTTCAAAGGAAAAGAAATCTGTGGTTCAACTATCGTACTACCTGGGTCGAAAGAAAAATTTCTATATAAACAGTCCAGATCCAAAAGGTTATGGGCTTTTATCGCACCGTTTTGTTGCCAAGTATTAATATGAAATAAGCCCTATAATACAGTTAATCTCTGTCAACTGTACTGTTCAAAAAAAAATCTACTTATTTATTTAATATTTGTACACATGATGTACTGCTAAAATTGTTTAAAAGTTTTGAATAACCTCAATTTTTTTTATTCATTTATTTTTTTTAAAAAAGTCAATTACTCAGAAAATAACAAGGTTAAAGTAGCTTTTTACCCTATTTCATTTACATGTCCATACAAGAAAAGAAAAGTAAAATTCTACTGAATGAAAAGAATATAAAAAAGTTAAACAGATCAACAAAAACAAGTGTGCAATCAATAACAAAAGCAAATACAGTGGGTTCAAAACAAGATATGAAATTAAAATAAAGCAATATATTTAGAACAGCAGTCATATATTTTATTTAGCGGCTATTCCTAATAAAGATCTCTAATGTTAGTGAACAACCATCTTACAGAGTTGGAGCCGAAATATTGATATGGAATAAATTTGCAACATTCATCTGATAATATTTTAGTGAACTGTTTCCTAACTAATAAAAAATTATAAATAAGAAAAAAGGCATAAATGAAGAACCCTATACTAGTTAAAAATTAATAACTAAGTATAAAATATTGATCATTATATTATAACTAGTATTCATTAACTAGTTAAATTTTCTAACAAATTATTCTTAAAAACTAGTTAAAAATATTTTTTTTTAACTGATTCTAAAGAAATCAGCTTCTCTTTTATACTTTCTACAATTTTTAAAATGTTCATTGATGATTTAAAAAGTATATATAGTACTTCTGTGCAATAAATTATTTTTTGTTTTGAATAAAAAGCAATTCACCAAAGCTATCAATGTCGGCTTAAAAACTTCATTCAAATAAAAAAAATCCTTCAAAAATTACCATAAATGTTACATTGTTATTTGGAATTTCTGAAGAAGTGGTCAAAAGGTGTCAAGTTACATGTTTTGAAAGTAGAGCAACAACTAATGTGACATTTTTCAAAACTTTCAATAAATGTAATATGATGAATTAGAGTTTTTATTTCATGACTCGTAGCTTCACATATCCAAGTTTTCACAAAGGAAACTCCTTAATTAATAATTAAACATTCTATATCAAAATTTTCAAATTGCACTGTTTGATTTAAAGTCAAGCAAAATGTTAGAGTGCAATTTAAAAAACTGAAAGACATACATACTACTTAAAACACAAGAGATGAGTCTAGTCAGGAGAAATTTAAATTACTAGCTGACCCATAAAGCATTCACACTTGACAGATGAAATGCAAAAATCTGATTTTTAAATAGTTTTTTGAAAAACAAAAAAATTGTGAATTGCTTGGTAATTTTTCGCTAATAGCGGTGGGAAAAACCTTAAAATTGTCTTACTTTTGAAACTTGAGGAAGTATTTCTAAAATTATGATGTATCCCACAATTTGGTAATTTTGATCAACCCCAATTTTTATATGAAAATGTAATAAACTCTGCGTTTTAAAATAACTTAAATGATACAGGCTTGTCAATTAGCGGATCAACTTCCCCCCTCCAACTTGGGAAACCAATACATTTAAATGAAAGTGGCCATGATTTTTTCCATTTTTTCGTAAAATTTACATTGTTTATACACCTTTTGCCCCCACACCCCAGGAAAAATTCGAAATGACGGGCCGCTTAACTAAAAACCGTAAATAATACAAATACTTCATTTGAGTGTTTAGCAATAAGATTTTTTAAAGGATATGAAACATTTGTAAAATTAGGAAGATCCGTAGAAACCTAGGAACTTAAAGTACTCTTGCTATTCAAACTAAAAATGTAACAAACTTTTAAATACAAATATTAAACTCTATTTTTCAATACAAGTATTCTTATGTCATAATGATCCCTATATTTCAACAAACAACAAGTGTAATAAGCAATGAGGGAAAAAATGTTTGCGGAAAATCTTTGGTCAGAATTTTTTTAAGTTTAAATGCAGAAAATTGAATGATTGTGAATATGCAGTAAAGTGAAAAGTGATCAAAATTTCACAAAAACTACACTAATCAATGTTTTCAAATATAAAACTAGATGAATTGTTAAACAAAATATATTGGAGAAATGAGATTCCAGAAAAACAACAATTAATAAAATATGTCAAGTTCAAAAAAAAAAAATCACAATTAAAAAAAGTATAAAAACATAAAACAAGTATATGTTGGTCATGTTTCTGCAAAACAGAATTAAGAAATTTGAGAAACTAGAAAAGCTTCAATCCAGAGAAATTTAAATAGTAATAATAACAAATACATGCTGATACTAATGAATGAAAATATATTATCAGTGCTAATACATAAGGACTTTTCATGTAGTACTATGACTTGATAAGTTACGGTTAATATTCTAATCTTTTTCAAGGTCAAGGGCAAAAAATTCTTACATAAGCATGTTAAGTACTATAAAAGCAAATATATGTTAACTATGTTCTCTCAAGGCTAAAAGGTTATAAAATACACTTTAGATACTTTAAACAGGCAATATTCATAGCTTCTTTAAAGCTATTTGTCATCCTTTGACGACAACAATAAAATTAAAGATGTTAAAAGCTAAAAGCAGATGAGTACTTTCTAGGTTATGGCGTTCGATGTGAATTCAGTTTTAAAGCATTTTACAATTTTTGCACTATCGGTATCTAAATCTTTTAATGCAATCATTTCCTAGATCAACGACTATTACGTGATAATTCTTCGTGACTTCCAAACCGCTCGGCCTCTTCAACTTAGACTCGTGACTATCGATGGAAAACTGCAAATTACCAGATTGATAGCTGAACACTTGGACAAAACTGCCATTTTTCTCACACCTCGTGGCCAAGAGGTTGCCTTTGCCATCATAAATGATGCCGCCATAGTGACCTTTTCCCTTCCCTTCAGAATAAATCTCCCTCAGGTATTTCCCAGCACTCGAAAAGACTTGAATTCTCGAATCACTAACGATGATCTCCTCCTGTGGCCCAACAGTTATCGAAGTCATTAAGTTAAACATTCCTGGTTCACTACCTTTCTTCCCAAATTTCTGAAGGAAGTTGCCGGTTGACTCGAATACGAAAACGGATGAAGCACCATTGTCGGCAACTAATATGTGCCCTTTGCTGTTGACTGCCAAGTCTATAGGCTCCACAAAATCGGGGTGAGTAAATTTTTGAATGAAAGAACCTTCCGTGTCTATTTCTGTGATATATTTCGTTCGCCAGTTTACAATCAGCAAAGTATTTTTCAATGACAAAGCAATGCCAGTGCCACTGCGCTCTTCCATGCCCAAGTTGACAATGTGACCGATCAACTCAAAATCTTTCTTCAACACTTTGATGCGGCTGTTTCCAGTATCAAGAATGAACAATTTTTCGCAATTTGAAATGGCAAGACCGACGGGCTGCAGGAAATGGAGATCTCCACTCCCTCGCAAACCATATTTAGAAATAGGATTTATGTGCTCCGATGCAACAAAATGAAAAGGGCTATCTTTGATTGGCCGATCAAACACAGTGACATTGAGTTTGTAATTGCCCGGCTGCTCTGGAAGAAAACTGACATCGTACATCCCGTTGTTCCGATCTAGCAAATGCGTCTTCACGCTGTCCCCATTTTCATACCTCAGATCAATCACAACAGGATCACCTCCATCAGTCTGTCTTGTTCCATGGTAGTCGTATGTGGTGATACACGCGATGGTCTCCAAATGTGCAGAACAGCTTGCCACCAATGCAGAGCACAAGGCAGGGTAAGTCGTACTGGACCGCACACGGCCAAACTCTTTCAGAGCCTTTTCTATGTCACTAGAAGCAGAGTTATGATCGTGTTCGTATTTGAGAAAAGCATTTTCTCTGGGTTCCATTATAGCATTTAAAGAATCAAGTTTTTTATTCAGGTCGCTAATCTTATTTGTTATATTGCGAACTTCAACTTGATACTGCAAACCATTGCACTGCTGTTCCACTTTCTCTTTTTCGGTTTCAATTATGGACAACTGATCCACGAGGATTTTCTTTTTATTGTTCCTAAGTTTCTTGACCAATTCTACGAGCTCAGTCCTCCTCTGCTCAATAGCACTAGTAATTTCTTGGATGGATCTATCAATGCTGTCGAACGTGTCTTCGGCACTAGCATCGAGCTTCGTAATTTCGTCATTGACATTCTCTGCAGCCCTGTTTAGTTTACTGATACATAAGTGCGCCTTGTACAGCAGTATCTCCGACATCCTCTTGATAGCGATGGAAAATGGTATGACAGTGTGCTGGCCACTCTCAGTGCCATTCCCGTGCGCTCCCGTGGTACAGACCCTGCAGAATACACAGTCACATGTTTCGCAGAAAAGAAGCTCTTGACTCGAGTGAACAGAGCATTTGGGGATCACCTCTCTCCTCTGCCGGGACATGAGATCGAGGAGTTGGTTGACCAGAAAACTCGGCGGCAAGGCATTCACCCCGCCTCGTGGGAGAGGAATCGTCTCTCGGCAAATCGGACAGCGGAAAGATCCGGCATCCCTAACGCCATTGCCGGCCGCTATTCTTTCGAGACAGCTGCGGCATACAGTATGGGAGCAAGGAAGCAGCTTTGGCGTGTGCTCTTGGCCATCATAGGTGCACAGGCATGTGCCACACGTGAGAAAACTTTCGCTGAAGTCTTCATAGTCGATGGAGACTGTCTCCACAAGAGTGGAAGAGGTCATCTTTCTTTCTATGAGTGCCTAAAATAAAATTTGGGATAAGCATATTTTGGAGAAAAATTTACAAACAGTATATGCCTCACAAGGTAATTTAAATAAACATTTTTGAATGCAGGTTAACAGACATGCATTCACTATAACTTTAATGCAACAGTTTTTACAACCATCAGTTGACTAAAGAAAGAACAGTTAGGTGAAATGCTTGTTACTTTCAACATGATGTGCCAAAGATAGTGAATACAACACCAGACCAAAAATGCAGTACAAGGCATTCGATATTTTTTAAAACATGATACCAGACGATCGATATTAATTCAGGTATAAGGAATTTCTCCAAAAATTATACACATATGGCTTGATTCCCATATTTCATAATTTTTAGTAATAGTACAAAACCTAATAAATCTAGCAGATTTTCACAAAGCCTGAAACTCATTTTAGTGCAAAAAATTTTCTGCAGTTGGAAACACTTTTTCTATGCAGGTCAATGGTACTGTTAACAATGTGGGATACACATCCTCTTATTGTCTCAAAGTATTTCATTATTAAATACTTTGGTCATGGTGTGCTGGTTTTGAATGAATTATTTTGTATATGCGTTTTTTTTTTTTTTTTTTGCATTGTGTGCAGTATATTTTATTTATTTTTTAATTTGTGGCAAGTTGAAATCTATCTTTGAGAGAAAATTCTTATCCAGTGTTAACATCATCTTCAACATTTGCCTCCTTCCAAATCAAAATAGATTTGTGTTTGATTTTATTAACATTTGGGTTTGAAATTGACGATTAACTAACTGATCTTGTTAGATTCGTTTACACGTTTTTGTTTTATTTTTTAAATTCTTCACAATTATATAAACACCTGAATCTCTAAACCTGCAAATCGGCTATGCGTCACTGCTATGCATCAAAGAGCATGAATTGAGTCTTTTTTGACAAAATTTGAACGTGAAAAGATTCCTAAAAAATTATGTCAATTCTGCTAAATTTGACTGACAATTCGGAAAATTTAGAGACAGTATTTTAACAGAGCAATCATTTTTTCCCGTTTTTTAATGATGCCTAATGCTTCTTGTTGTAATAAGTATGCACACCTGTACTTTTAAAATTTTTTTCATCTTTTGGTAAAAATCAGAGCGTTGTGGCAAATTGAAAATTTCTTGCTCCCAAAAATTTAGGTTTGGGGCTACAAAACGGGTCACTGCATCTTGTATTTTATCATTTGAATTCCTGGATGTGATTTTTTTATATACTGTAACAGCTTTACAGCCCAAACATGGGAGCTAGCACCCGAGCCCTTACTTAAGCCCCTGTGCAACTAAGCACCCAAGCTTCTCTTACAGATCATGTAGTCAATAAAAAATCATGTAGTCAAATAAAAAGCATGCACCGTTTGAGGATTGACCGAAAAAATTCGAAAAGTGGTTTACATTAATAAATTAACTCATTTGAATATGGAATAGAACTAGGAATTGTCTTTGATTTTATTTGCTACTTTTCCTTTTTGCTCCTTTTTTTTTTTTGCTAAAATTTGTCCGTTTTAGATCTTTTTAAACAATTTTTAAGAATATTCGCCACAAGAAATGATTCAAAAGTTGAAAAATTGAAAAAATTCAACCTTCTTTTTTTTTTTAATTTCTTGCCAGGGAAATTTTAGGAATATGAAAATTATTTCAAGGAGTATAAAAATTATGATGCAAAATAAACCAATAGCATCAAACAGATAGAATTTCGTCAAAATGATGTATCTAAGGGGATCAGCTCATATTTTTATGGTTCTTATTTCTCATTGCTTCCCCTGCTGTACTCGTGCAAGATTTGCACCAGTCAGAGTCAATAAAACCTTTTTCTCCTTTTTTAAAAAAATTTTCTCATTTATTTATTTATTTATTTTTTAATTTAAAAGTAATTTCCAGAAATCGCTACAAACTATTTTTTGTATCGCGCTACTCACTACTCTACTTTTCAAAAAAAAAAGGAGTGCGCTACACAAGAAACTACTAAAAAATGTAGCTAGTACAGTAGTTTCGCTACTTGTAGTGCGCTACCGACCACTGCTAAAACGTTTCGAGTGGATGCTGAGATGTTCAGTGTATATAAAGGACATTGCAATGTGAAGGCACATGTATATCTTACATTTAACTAAAATTATATTGCATAAGATGAGGGGATAATACAGAAACACAGAGACAAAAAAGAACATGACAGATACTTTACTAAGTTAAAAAGTGTTATCACAGAAGTGATGCCAAAACAATTTCATAAAATCATTAGATTTTAGTGTTGCCACACAACATAATTTCAAAATTATATTTAACTATTTTTCCTTAACCCTACACTGCATAGCGTTGTTAATTGGATACATGGACTATTTTTCCTTATGACCAAGCATAAGGCAACTCAAGCATAAAAAGCAAGTATTAGGTATCTTTAAAGCAAATATAACCATCTATCCTCAAAATTAAATTTTTAAAAATGTTTTCCAATGTTTTCGTATTACATTAAAAAGTATATATAGTTCTTTCGAAGAACAAAAAATCATGGGGTTAACAGCACCATCACTGAAATTTTTAATTTATATGCTGTAAAGATTTATGGATAGCCTCATAATTTAACTTCAACTATTACAACTATTCTACTTGTAGCTCAAAAACAGCAATTTTTTCATTTGATCCAACATGAGAAGTCACTATCAAATCTGGTGCAGATTGTAAAACTTCGCCTACTTGCCATAATTTTGCCATTTGCAGCTGACATTGCATTCATTCTTTGGATGCCTGGAATATTTTTTACATTTTTTTAAACGTTATCTTGTGTAACTTTAAAATCAATATCAACTTGATTAAACAAAACTACTTTAATTGAAGGCACATCGGTTATCTTTTATAAAATTAAAGAAATCAGTCCATGACAAACATTTATGTTTCCAAATTTACTCGAACTTTTCTGCCAAATCAGCAGGGCGAGGACTGCTGATGGTCTTTGAAAAAGGTGAGAAAGGTGACAAATTTTAAAACAAAGGTGACTAAAAGGTGACAAAAAAGTAACTAAAAGGTGACCAACAGTAATTTGTAAAGAAATCAAAAAACAGAAAACGATTATCATTTTTTCCGACTTTTACCAAAATAGCCTACATACTATTTTTAAAGACTTAAATTCTAAACATGATAGGGCTGGAGGTAACAAAATAAAACATTTTAGGACATATTTCCAAAAAACTTTCAGGGTAAACTCTATGTAATGATCAGGGGTGATCGTGAGTTCATAAAAAAAATACCTGAAAGTTTTAAAGACAAAATGTATTGGGGAGGGGGGTAAACCAAGGCCCTATTTTTTTAACTCACCTAATTTTATGACTATACATATATAATAATTAAGTTCCTTTCCTAAACTATTACATTTCATGTATTCGAATAATTTCAATTAATTTTTAGTGCAAATATTGTACATGCATTTGATTAACATTTTAACAGGAGTAATAAAGTTACTTTTGAGCTGGTGCTGAACAAATTATCTCCAAAAAATATTTTAAAGAGAAATTTTAAAAAATTTCATTTGTTTGCCTTTCAACAAGGAATAGCAAGCATCAAAATTGCGAAGTATGAATCTTACAGCGGAAGCAAAGAAATGCTAATTTCAAAATTAAGGCATTAAAAGTATGAAAGTGGCATGTAAAAGAATTCAAATATACTTACTTCAGATTTACTATTAAAAGCTCTACGATAAACATATTATTTTTACTATCCACATAATTGAAGCAAAATGAAATGTTATCAAATCTTCAAATTTAAACTTAGACATTTTGATTTTCATAAAAGAGGCAGAATTTCGCTCGAAAATTTTAAATTTATGATTTTTTAATTTTAATACGTTGCATTTATTTGTCTCCTAAGGGTAATAAGAATAAAAAATGAGAAAAATTCGATTCTCATATCAGATGCAAATCGATTGCATTTTTTTAAATGAAGGCATCAAAAAAAAAAAAAAATGCAAATAAAATAATTTATTAAAGCAAAAAAAAAAAACAATTAGAATGGCAGCTTAACATTTCTATTCGATGAATGTTATTAATAATGATCGTTATAATCATCGAAAATTCGAAAAAGCAAAATAAATCCGGAGGTGAGAAGATAAAAGCATAATTAAAAATATTATATTTTTTTCAAACATGAAAATACCAGAATCGATCGTGAAAATATCGGAAATCCGGTAAAATACAAGAACACAATCACCCCTAGTTATGTTCAAAGATTTTTCTTTAAAATCAATTATATTAACACCTGAAATTATGAAGTGAAGATAATGCCGATTATTCAATGAACATATTTTATTCTTTTCATCTTTTAATTTTTAGCTCATTGCAAAATCATCGGCATTCTTTTTCTTGTTTCTCTGTAAATACAAAGCATAAATGTTCACTAAAAAGTATTGACAATAGAGAATGAGTAAAAGTTCCATCTCTATGCAAATCATCAACCGAATTTCGTTTCAAGAACAAAAAGAAAAAAAGAACTGCCAAGTATACTTGGAGCAGGTGGACCTGTTTTTTGTTTCTTTTCGCAATTTTTAAACGGGGGCTTCTAAAGGCTTTGTTTTGTGAATGAGCTACAGTTGAAACACAATTTTTTAAAGGTTGAATGAGATTTTTGCTTTTTTTCCCTTCAAAATTCTATTTATTTTCAGGTTAGGAAAAGAATATTTATACTGCTGAAAAATTTTATTTATCAAAACTAGACTTTTCTAAAACACATTTCAAGAAAGGTTTAAAAAGGTGACAAAAATTCCAAAAGGTGACAAAAAGTGACCAAAATTTCAAAAGGTGACTAAAGGTGAGAAAGGTGACTGAGTCCTCGCCCTGAATCAGAGACTTCCTCTTTCTCCTACCCTGTCATCAATCTCTTTAAAATCAAAGTAGAAAAAATATTTTATTTAAATTGTTCTTTGGGTATGGAAATAAATTTCATCTTTCAGCTTTATTCTCTTTATTTTTAATTATAACCGTCATTAAATATATATAAATACAATAAACAGCATTTCACTTTTTTCACTGAGACATAGACTTAGGAAAAGCACACAATATTTTCAGATAAATCATTTAAAATAGCCTGCTCCCTTACACTCAAATGCAAAGATCTAAGATGAGTTTGAAGACATTTATAAGGCTCTATTAAATATCTTTTATCAAATGTATAAAGATAATAGTTATGAGTTACGGTACATGTCTTCTGTATCATGTTTTAATTTTTAATATAAGATATTATTCTTTCAACTTAACTTCAGAGAAAAACATCAATAGATTATGCACTAAGGTTGTGAAAAAAAAGTATTTTTTAAGAGAAAAATTCTGATTAAAAGGCTTTGTCATAAATTTATGATACATAATTACGGTAGAACATTTATTTAAATGTTTTTTCATGCTTTTTTTAGAAAAAAAAATGCAATAATTGAGAAAAAGAATTTTTTTTAATATTTCAGTGTGCCAAGACCACTTTTCACAGAATTGCCCATACATTAATTTCATTGCAGTATACTACAAGCTATTTCTTTTTCGATTTAGCAAATATAGGAATCAATCCATATTTTATTTTTAAGTTTGCATTTCACAAGAAAAAGTTTTTTGAACTTTCAAATCTGAAATTCATTTGGTCTGAAAGATTTTGCTGGAAATGTCTTTGAAGCCTCGATGCTTTTCTTTACTTTTCATTAATATTTTGTTTTAAGGCAAGTTAATTGAGTTTAAAAGTTATGAAAGCATTCTTGTTACAAAGGAAATTTTGTGAAACGACTAACTGTAAGATAAAAAATTTAAAGAACAGGTCACTTTTACGATAGCGTTTTGTAAAGGGTCTGTCTCTAGCACAATGAATTTTGAGAAGGAGTAACAAAGTAGACTTCCTGTATATCTGGATATATTTCCTGATCCAAAAGAGTTTTCAAAATTAAGCTGCTAATTTTCTATACATTCAATTTGTCTACTTAAAATCAGACACTCATAACAAGATGAATAGCTACCTGTTGAAAACTTGAAAGCATTCAAAACTCTTCAACGCAGATTTTGGAAGTCCTGAAACTAGCAAAGAAGATAAATTAAAACTCTTAATCTTTAAAAATACATTATAAATTAAATATAACATAATTATTTCAAAAAGATTTACACTAACTACATATAGTTACGATTAATCATCGACTACAGAATTCACTTAGTAAGACTTATTTCAATTCTTCAAAAGATTCAAATACTACTTATTTTTATAACATAAAAATACAAAACAAGACTCATACATAGTTAAAACTAAGAAAAAAAAACTCCATAGTGAAATAAATTGATTACAAAACCTGAATAAAGCAAATATTGAAACAATTGTACATATCTGTTCTCGCGTAATAATAATTTGCAACTCTGGTACTTTATTAACCTTGTTTTATCAACAATTTATACATGAAGCCTTGCATAACAGTGAAATCAGCCAAAAAATTTGATGCAGACCCAACACTACTTCCCTGTAGGTCTATTAAATAATTAATGTTCTTAACAAATCCAAAATCTTGGATGTATACTAATGTATAAGCATTATATGTAATATTTCTCAAATGCATTTATTTTGGATACTTCCCTTATGATAAATACAAAGAAGGGGCCTTATAAATATAAAGAAATGTGTCTGAGATCTGGAATTGCATTACAGGGCCCAATATACGCTGGTTTTACTAGTTTTTTGGTAGCTTAACAAAATTCATATTTTAAAATCGGCACCTTCACAAAAATATGTGATTAGCACCTTTACAGGAGCATTAAAAATCACTAGTTTTGAACCAACATTTACTCATAAAAAAGAATGCTACGTTGATTTATATAAGCATCCAATGAGTAGCAACTGTCTCATAGCATTTTAACTCATGTTTAGCATTTTTTTCGCCAATGTAAAATTGCAAAATTTTAGTGTAATCTTTTAGCATCTGTGCTTGGATAGCAATTTTTCTGATAATTTCCTGAATACTACACAGTACGAAGTCTAATGAGCCAAAGTAAAACAGTATTTTTCTTAACTCTGTAAGCTCCTCCTCCTCCCCCGTCTCAAAAAAAATTTAAATAAATAAACAATAACATGTCCATTTTTAAAAAAATCACAAAATTTATGTGTGTGTGGGGGGGGGGGGGAGGGCTGGGACTTCCAGAATAATAGCATATTGATGTAATACTTTCACAAAAATAGGTAGTAAAGCAAAAACTCTAGATTGGCGCTTGCATTACCAAAAACTGGCAAGACGCTGTATGACTTCGTGACAAAGGGAAGAGTAATCAAATTTGTTGGAAAAAAGTGTACAAAAATTACATGCTACAATGAAATTAAAAAATCAATGCTAAAATGTATTAACAATAAAATATTAATTCAATGTATTTTAACTGAAATCTTATATTCACTTCACTTTTCTTTTTTCAGTTTTTTTCCAAATTTTTAAGATTTCATAAATATTTCAAGACTACTTTTGAACATGAATTACGAACTTTCAACTTGCAACAAAAGTCCCTATTAGTCACAACCAACTTCAACATTTCAAACCAAACACAGAAGTTTCCACCAGGCTTGACAACAAAGCTGGTTAAAAAACAATGCTTAACCCTCTCGCTGCGCATCCCGCGATTTCCACGGGCAACGTAGAAGTAGCAAAATTTGCGCAACCCGCGATTATCGCGGGGATGCGTTTTTGCCGTCTATTTAAGTGTGCAACCCGCTCTTTCCCCGTTCATGGTTTCATTTCGGCTTTTCTGTAATGTTTAATTGTTTATTTAGATGTCGACTAACAGATGGTGTTAGTTGTCCACGTTTCTGCGAAATATATAATAATATTCAATATTCTGACAACTGTTTTCTCTGATCTAATTCTATATTGAAAGTAAACTCTTTTACAAAAAATATTTGTATTTTTTAAGTCTAAAATATATGTAGATTTGAAATATGTAATAAAAAAATACGCAATTTTTGAACCTATTTTGATTTTAAAAAACGCAGCAAGAGGGTTAATGATATAGGTATAGCCAGCACTGCTTGAACAAACCCATTTTCATTTGAATAAAAAAGAAGGAAAAAATACTCTTGTATTTTAACTTGACAGATTTGTACTGTGTACAATTCAGAATATTACTAAGAGAAGGATAACTAAAAACAGCTGCTAAAATACTGTCTAATTACACCCAATGTGCTAAAATTCACCCAATGTGCTAATTAAAATTTTTTTTCTACCTGCATGCAACAAACGGCTGAAAATGAGTTTACAAAAATAAGGTATTCACATAATTTGAGTTTAATCAGTACAAATTTTTTCTTTATGAGAAAATGTTTAGAGATCAAGTACCTGTTTAAAAAGGCAAATTTGTGAGCAAATGGGTAATTTTTGACGAGTATTTTTGTAAATATATACCTATTTTAACTTTTATTTCCGAGAAGGTGCCACTTTTATTTCATTATTTTTATGAAGGTAAGAAATTAACAGTACTCTGGTTCACTTAAAATTAAAAATTCGGTTTAAAGAATTAGTTCAAATTCAAAATTAGTAACATAACAAAACTAGGTAAATATTTCCAACAAGTTTAAAATTAACATTACTATTTCAAGATTCACAATAAAAATACAAAACAAGACTATAACACAAATCAAAAGCAAAAATACCAAAATTAAATGAAAGAGTCAAAGACAAGCATTATATAGACGTTGGCTACAACGCCACCTACAGTAAAAATTAAAGTTAACTCAAAGTCTAAACACCACATGAGAAATAAAAGTTATTCTGAAAAGTGAATTATTATATCTGTACCTCAGAAACCAGACTAACGTAAGTCCATTTTCGTCATTTTTCAGTAGAGGGGGAAAACGATGTATTCGACAATCGTTTTTCCCCTCTACCGAAAAATGACGAAAATGGACTTACGTTAGTCTGGTTCTGAGGTACAGATATGTGAACATGCAAGAGTTTTTTTTCCGTGGGGGAGGGGGCGGACATGAAATTACCAGTCCTCAGTGAAACATTGTAATAACATGAGCAATAGTAAGTGTACCGACGTCGTATGAATTTCACTTTCCCTTAAATCATTACAAAAGGTTGTTTTTTTTCGGTATGATGGAGGGAGTGGGTGGGTGGCACAACGGATTATGGCCCCAGGTGACACCTTTGCTAGCTACGTCACTGATATCACACACTTGAAATATCTTTTATTCAGGGTGGCCACAGGAAGAACAAAATCTTTTTCCCTGACTTTTCCCTGATTTCTCCCTGTCCAACTAAAATTTTCCCTGATTTCTCGTACGACGCATTTTTCATCCTCTTGAAGCTCAATTTCTTCTCTTAATTGATACCTGGATATTTCTGGCTATTTAAACTACGTCAGGCATTAATTATTAATTTTTCTAAAATTAACAACAATTACAAGAAATGCATTTGAGACTGTTAATTTGTTGATAAAAAATGAAGTTACACAGTTGGTTTGTTTTATTTGAAACACTAAAAAACGTCATCAACAAACGGAATGTTTTTCAAATTTAAAATCAGTTTACTAAACTTCCAACATCTCCAAAGAGAGCCTAAAAACTTTTGAGGAACATCTTTCACCGCTACTCTTCCCTCTAACTTCATAAAAGATAGAATTAAACTTTCAAGACTGCACAAAATCTCCCCAGCCTTAAGACATTTAGAGATGGTTTATAAAAGTTTTTAATATGCCGGCTATGAAAACTTTTCAAAAGAAAAGGCCCAAACCTTTCCCCCTAAGTTCACAAAGGTGGCAAATTTGTATCAGCCATACTATTTCTTCACCAAACAATCCGTAAAATATTTAAGCCTTCAATTTAAGTCAAATTATTTTCAGCAGAGGGGTTCCAAATCCTCCTTCCTTAAATCACTGAAAGAAAACAATAAAATGTTTTTTTTTTTTTACATATTTGAGCATTGGAAGTTTTTCAATGGTTCATTACCCCAACACCTAACTTTACAAAAGATTGCAAATTAAAATTAGGCTTTTAAATCATCAATTTTGAAACAAATTCAGGGGAGAATGCCTGAAATCTCCTACTACAGTCGACGCTCGATATAACGACCGTCTCCATCCTGCAGAATTCGGTCTTTATAACGAGTGGTCGCTATAAGAGATAGAACATAGACCCTAGCAGCATCATCTCATCGGCCGATGATCGGCAATTCATCGAAACCCGATGAAATTCTCATCGGCGGATGATCCAATATGTCTCATCGGCCGAGCAGAATCCGAGCAGCAAAATCCGATGAGAATACGATGAGATTTAGAGCAATTAGATTACGAGCAGAACAGTCCCGTGCCGAGGAATTTCATCGGGAAAGTTGATCGAAAGGATATCGATTTCCGATGAAAAGTAGCTCATCGAAAACCGTGCTCGGATACTGATCGGAACGATGTCATCGTGCGTTACAGGATCAGTTTACGAGGAGTTTGTTGATCGGCCGAGCAAAATCCGATGAGTTGATGCTACTTGGGGAGTATATTGAGATACAGTGGGGGATTTTCTCACCGGTTGTTATATTAGGATGGTCTTTATAACGAGTGGTCGTTATAAAGAGCGTCGACTGTATCACTAAAGATGGCCCAAATCAGCATTTTAAAGCCTCCAGTTCAGATATTTTTCTAAACCAGACTCCCTTCTCTCCAAAATTTACATCACCAAACACAATAAAAAGCATTGAACTTTCAATGTTTAAAAGTTTTTGGGTGAGAGCCAGTGTTTCTTTCAGGCATCTCTCCGGGGGGGCAGTGCCACCCCGGAGGAAGTCAACTGCCCCCCCGGGGAAAAATCAACATGACCCAACACACACGCAAAAATAAATAAAAGAAAGTAAAAAATAAATAAATAAACAATTAAATATGAAAGAAATCTTTTATATAAAAATTAAAAGGTTAAAACATATCGAGGAGAACTGGGGGAGCATCAAAGATGGTCTTTAATTGCAATTCAGGACATCAATTTTGAAAAAATACCGGGGGAGGATTCATTTCAGATTGGCTGTCGTACAGTTGCGCTTTTTTTTGGGGGGGGTGGGGGCTCTTCACTTTCAAAACACTTCTGGGAGAGTTCTGAACTGCATAATTTTCATAATGTTTCAAAAGATAAATCTACAAAATCGTTTTTAGGACCTCAATTTTAAAAATTTCAGATGAATTATTTGTGAACTCCATCCTTTTGTAGGGAGAGCCCATGGACTCTCTTAATGTCCAAAGATGGCTTAGTATTGCGCTTCCAGGTCTTCAATAACGGAAGTTTTAAGAGGGTAAGTCCTAAATCTAGCACTTTATATAACGGCATCAAAATGCACTATAATTATATTTTAAGGTTTCAATTTGTAAAACTTTTCCAGGGTAGAGTCCTACCCTTTGAGAACTAACTCCAAATTCACCTTAATGTTGAAAAAAGATTGTACAAAATTTCGATTTTAGAGCTTCAATTTCGAACATTTTCTAAAGAAAAATCCTTGTATTCCATTCCCCAAGACCATCTAAAATTCCGTTGTTGGAGTTTCGGTTTCGAAATATACCAAGGACCTCATTTCTTTCCTTAAAGTTACCAAAATGGCATACAATCGCGTTCTGAAAACTACGATTTCGAAAATTTTCAAAATTAAGTCTCTCCCCGTTCCTTGTCCAAAAGTCATAAGTTATGATGCGTTATTATAAATATGATGTTTGTAAACACCATAACGTAGATATGCGACCAACAATTTTAGAACATTTTAGAAAAATATTCATTGGAGAACAACTTAGTTTTGCTTAAATATTACTTCCACGATTCTATCCATATTTTGAATTATCTTTATTCGCTTTTAGAGCGCAATACACCCGATGTGTGATCCTCATTCATTTTAGTCGTGATTCTTTTCTAAGCTGACAGCTAGATCCACTCTGTTTCCGAAAAAAGATCTCTGCATGCAACACTATAGGTTAAATAAAAAATCTGGTATGGACCCCACACTACTTCCTTTTACGTGTAAATTTCTTAGCAGTTGCCTTAAGTGTTAAAAAAGTGCTTGGAGTGAGCAAGGTAACAATTCAAATATTCACTCCCCTAATCTGCCACGAAACAATGCAAAAAATATTTTACAATGGTTAATTTTCTAAATATTG
>JAXGGA010003586.1:0-100139 GCA_038373865.1 Uloborus plumipes
CACTGAATCATGTTAAAATCGGCGATATTTTGAAAATAAATCACTATAAAACATTATTTTGCATTGATTCTTGACAAACTGGGGGTGTAAATGTTTGAATTGTTATCTTGCTCACTCTTTTGCCTTATTTTAACACTTGAGTCATTTGTTATGGAATTTAAACATAAAAGGAAGTAGTGTGGCGTTCACACCAGATTTTTTAAAATTACTACAAATCAGTTAATGCTTTGCACTTTGCATCAAAATAAGAAATCCCTTTGAAAAAAAGAGCGCTTGAAATGCTTGTTGTGCTGACGATTCTTTTCATAGAACTATTAAAAATGTAACAGCTTGGTATTAAACTGCAAAACTATCCCAAACTATCCTCTGCATTAACTTTTTACCTTACGGGTTAATGTAGAGGAGCTAATATCCATTATAGTCAACATGATTTTTTTTTTCAAAAAATATCAGTTCTGTGCAACTAATTAGCTTCCTTTTAAAAGAATTTTAATGGAATGCCTTTAAAGAAATGAATTCTCAAAATGTAACAAAAGATTAGTCTAACATTATCACGGGACGCGGGAGCGTCCCGCCCCGCCAAGAAAACCAAATACAAGCCGCCAAGAAATTTCCATCGCCAATAAAAATGTAAAAGAGCGACAAGGACTGTTTACGCGAGTAACCAAACCGGGGTTTTCACCCCTCTGTATCTCAGCCCCATAAAGATCCCTAGAGTTCATTTTTGGTATACTCAATCTCCAGCGGCCCCTGACGGCACATACTAAAGCAAAACATCCAGGACCCTCAGGGGGAGGGGTGATATATGTTATAAAATCGCTATTTTTCGCACTTTTTAAAAATTGTTTGACAGGGGTCCAGACTAAACGGTAACTCGGATTGAGCTCTGCTTTTGCACCCACATTTATTTTGTCCCAAAGCTCGGCATAGGGGTTTTTTCGACCCCCCACCCCCTCCCCCTCGTTTTTATTTTCCGTATCTTTTCTCCCCGGGGGTCTTTAGTGTTGATTTTTGGTATGAATATTCTCGATGAGACATTGAGGACGTTTTCCCAAAATTTACCCCCCGGGGTCATCGCACCCCGGAGTTATTAATGCTTAAAATTGGTCCGATTTCTATCTACTAGCTCTGTTCAACATCTGAGCATTTATGTTGTCATTGTTGGGCGACGAGGAAAGAAAACTCAATGATTTATAATTTCATCTGTTGCCAGTTTCTATTTGTTAACAAATAAAATATTTGTAATTGATTTTATTGCATAAGGCTTTTAAAAGGGATCTTCAATTTAGTTCATTTTAATATGAGATCGGCAGTAAGGGTTGGGTTTTTTTTTTAACTTTTAATTTAATCGTAGTATTGTTAGCAACTAGCTTTGTTTTGCGTCGGTTCGGGTGGTACATTGTGATTGATTTCAAATTTATCCTAGACTGAAGAAGATCCTTGAACTTTTGCACCAAATGCATGCCGCCAAGAAAACCACATATGTCGGACCGCCAAGAAAAATGTTGAAGGGAAAAAAAACATGCAAAGTAAATTTTGAAGAGAAAAAAAAAACAGGCAAAGAAATAATATTAATGCAAAAACATGTGATATCTCCCCAAAAACAACAGTGTTGTAAAAAAATCCCCCGCCAAGAAAACCTTAAATACTCAGCCTTAAAAAGTTATGATATCGAGTTTTCCCGCCAAGTTTGTGCCAAACTACAACTAACCTGTATGTATAGTTCTTTTAAATTGTTTTCAGTCCTGCCAGGCGGGAAGTTTTTACTCATTAAGCAACCACCTCACAAGACAAAGCTTCCCGCCTGGCAGGACTGAAAACAATTTAAAAGAACTATACATACAGGTTAGTTGTAGTTTGGCACAAACTTGGCGGGAAAACTCGATATCATAACTTTTTAAGGCTGAGTATTTAAGGTTTTCTTGGCGGGGGATTTTTTTACAACACTGTTGTTTTTGGGGAGATTGTATTAACATATGTCTGTTAGTATGGAAGCAACTGTAATTAAAAGAAAACGTAATGTAAATAAAATCATTTCATTGCTGCATTTTTGTTTGTCGTCTGCAAGTTTTGCTTGTGTATCTATGAAATCGTGAAAAATATCGTCTGCTAGTGGAGAGAAACTTTATTTGAAAGAAAAAAATCTGGTAAGGACCCCACACTACTTCCTTTTACGTGTAAATTTCTTAGTAGATGCCTTAAGTATTAAAATAGTGCTTGGAGTGAGCAAGATAACAATTTAAACATTTACACCCCTAATTTGCCACGAAACAACGCAAAAAATGATTTACAATGATTCATTTTCTAAATATTACCGATTTTAGCATCATTCAGTGGATTTTTCGCAAAATACCAGCAATAGCGCTAAATTGAACCCAAACTCATAAAATAATTTTTTTCGCCAAATTTGTCGCCAATTTGGCGATATGTCACCAAGTTGACGACAAGAACTTGGCTACCAAAAGCTTGGCGATATATCGCCAAGAGGTAGTGCCAATTCATATCACTTAAGTCTGCATTGATATTCACACTGATTCACCCCAAAAAGGAATATAACACCATTCAAATGCAACCATGACCTCTCGTGACCTCCCATTAGGGCACTCCTGGCACTTCTACTTTCGCTCATTTTAGGTACAAAGGAAAACGGTTTTTGCTGCTTGATGCAAGTTTTGCACAGCGATTCAAATTATGTTCATCCTGCAGACATGCAGATACTGCCCAGAGTAACGAAAAACGAAGTTACTGCTAATTACCATTGATCAAAAAAACAGTTTTTTTTTCATCAGAAACCGAAAAAAGATGTTTGTACCTTAAAACTAATGTAACATAGATTTCAAAAATGCAAAAAATTAAAATCGAAAAATTTGCAGTTACTGCCTGCGCATGGCAGAATAATTCGGAGTCATTTGGTAGAAAGTGGACTTTGTCTGGCTCGAACAAAGGTTGGGACTTACGCTCTTATAACACTGGTTAACTTATAAAGAAATTAGTTTTAAAAAATTTGCTTTATCATGGCGCAGTGTGGTATAAGATTCTACATAGAATACACTAATAAACTGAAAATCGCCATTTTTGAACTTACGTTAGTCTGGTTCTGAGGTACAGAGTTTACGTTTGCAAAAGAATGATTTCCCTCGCACATGAATTGGCGACAAACACTTGATAGCCAAACTTCCAACCACCGAAATCATCCCTTCTCTCTTGTTTCTAATTTCACATATGAGCGATTCCATACCAAATCACCGAAAAAAAAAAAGTTGGTCGCACGACCGACTCGGATTTTTTTTTAATTTGGTACACAGATTGATGGTATAGAGGTATGAAAAAGCCCAAAAGGAAAGTTACCTGCTCCACTTATTTTCTGAGATACATGCCCTCAAAGTTTGTCCGCCACGTCAAAATACTAAAAAAGTAATGTTCTTTAATCATTTTTTATAAAAAATCGTACTCATGCAAAATAAAAGTGTTAGATATCTATGGAAACTAGTTACTCCAGGTATTCTGAAAAAAAATACTAGAACGTTCATAATGAAAATTGCCAAGGTACAGGACTCTTTGAAGTTGTCACCACAAAAACTTGATTTTGCAGATTTTGCTAAAATTCACGCATTTATTACAAAAATAGGCAAACAAAACCAAAGGTTTTCTCACTTTCTGGTAGTGTACAGGTCCTCCCTGTAAATTGCTACGCAATAAATTTTTTGGGTTTCTCACTCCTTCTTGGAAATATTTTAGCTTAAAGATAAGCCGTAAGGCAAAAAATGCGTTTTTGGCCATCTTGGCAGCCATTTTTCTCATAAAGGGGGAGCAGTAGAAACTTTAATTTTTTTTAAAACAAGCCATTGATATGTTAGCTATTCACAGGAAAAGAGTTTACTTTTGGTTATTTCTCCCATTAAGAGATATCCTGCTGACAGTATATGCATGTTTTTCGCGACGACCATATGCTTTTGTTCCCCCTCTCATGGACTTAAAATTAATTAAACCAAAAAATAATGATATATTTATTATTAGCTGTATTATCTACTCAATATGTCATGAAATTTAATTTATTAAATCATTGAACAATAAATTAGATAATTGATGAAAACAAGAAAAAGTATTTCTCTGATACCTGAGCATTATGCATTCATAATTATAAAGCTCTAAATACTTTCTTGAGAAATTAATTAACATAAATGAGCTCTAAATATTTATATTATAAGCAATACCCAATCTTTTGATTGGCATACTCCTGTTTTTAATTGAAGAATTTCTTGAATATCACATGATTATCAGGAAAATAAATGAGGTCTTTTCGTTTGATGTAGGATATTTTATGACAAATTTCATTTGATGCGCTACTAACTGAGCATGGTGATAAAGAGCTATTAATTTCAGCATCGAATTCCATTTTACCTTATTAACAGTTAAATATTTACAAAATAATTAAATAAATAATTTAATATAAAGCCATGCTTGAAGAATTAAAATTAGTGCAACTAATTTATTCCCATACTGATCTTTACAAAATTGACATACGTTGAGCACTGATAAGAACTGACAAGAAAAAGTTTACTCACTAAAATATTAGTTCACAGATACTATAAAGCATACATTCTATTATCCACAAAATAATACTGCAACAAAGAACAAGGGTATCCTCCTGTTTATAGCCATCAATCAGGAACATCCAATCACAAGATTGGGTATTGCCTATGAGATAAATATTCGAAGCTCCTTTATTTTTATTGATTTTTCAAGAAATTCTTTAGTACCTACCCCTTTATACCCTTGTTCTTTGTTGCAGTATTATTTTGTAGAAAATAGAATGTACGCTTTATAGTATCTGTGAACTAGTATTTTAGTGAGTAAACTTATTCTTGTCAGTTCTTATCAGTGCTCAACACATGTCAGTTTTGTAAAGATCAGTATGGGAATAAATTAGTTGCACTAATTTTAATTCTTCAAGCATGGCTTTATATTAAATTATTTATTTAATTATTTTATAAATATTTAACTGTTAATAAGGTAAAATGGAATTCGATGCTGAAATTAATAGCTCTTTATCACCATGCTCAGTTAGTAGCCCATCAAATGAAATTTGTCATAAAGTATCCTACATCAAACGAAAAGACCTCATTTATTTTCCTGATATTCATGTGATATTCAAGAAATTCTTCGATTAAAAACAGGAGTATCCCAATCACAAGATTGGGTATTGCTTATAATATAACTATTTAGAGCTCATTTATGTTAATTAATTTCTCAAGAAAGTATTTAGTGCTTTCTAATTATGAATGCATAATGCTCAGGCATCAGAGAAATACATTTTCTTGTTTTCATCAATTATCTAATTTATTGTTCAATGATTTAATAAATTAAATTTCATGACATATTGAGTAGATAATACAGCTAATAATAAATATATAATTATTTTTTGGTTTAATTAATTTTAAGTCCATGAGAGGGGGAACAAAAGCATATGGTCGTCGCGAAAAACATGCATATACTGTCAGCAGGATATCTCTTAATGGGAGAAATAACCAAAAGTAAACTCTTTTCCTGTGAATAGCTAACATATCAGTGGCTTGTTTTTAAAAAAAATTAAAGTTTCTACTGCTCCCCCTTTATGAGAAAAATGGCTGCCAAGATGGCCAAAAACGCATTTTTTGCCTCATGGCTTATCTTTAAGCTAATATATTTCCAAGAAGGAGTGAGAAACCCAAAAAATTTATTACGTAGCAATTTACAGGGAGGACCTGTACACTACCAGAAAGTGAGAAAACCTTTGGTTTTGTTTGCCTTTTTTTGTAATAAATGACTGAATTTTAGCAAAATCTGCAAAATCAAGTTTTTGTGGCGACAACTTCAAAGAGCCCTGTACCTTGGCAATTTTCATTATGAACGTTCTAGTATTTTTTTTCAGAATGCCTGGAGTAACTAGTTTCCATAGATATCTAACACTTTTATTTTGCATGAGTACGATATTTTATAAAAAATGATTAAAGAACATTACTTTTTTAGTATTTTGACGTGGCGGACAAACTTTGAGGGCATGTATCTCAGAAAATAAGTGGAGCAGGTAACTTTCCTTTTGGGCTTTTTCATACCTCTATACCATCAATCTGTGCACCAAATTAAAAAAAAATCCGAGTCGGTCGTGCGACCCCCATTCGGTGATTTGGTATGGAATCGCTCATATATGATTAGTACTTGAAAGTAAAATAATGCGGCAACTAAAAGAAGCTACTAAATAAGTTATGAGAATTCCTGTTAAAAATTCTCCAAACCAGCTTTAAAAACTCCCTTTAGGTACTTGCAATTTTGCTAGGACAAGGCAGATATCTTTTTCCCCCTAATAAACTCTGGTAAAATTGCGCTTCAATTTAACCTTATATTTACTGCAGTTTTTTTTTTTTTTATTTTTTATTTGTACGTTACGGATACAGCGGCAGCAGCAAAAATCCTTTAAATTTTACCACGGGCAAAGCCATGGCAGGTAGTTCTAGTAAATAAATAAATACATAAAATCCGGAAGAGAGACACCCGGACTCCTTATTTCTGAATTTATAATGTAACTGCGCTTAGATTCTCATCACCAATATTAACACCGACTAAAGACTCTCACAGACCAAAAGGTAAAATATACTTCCCTCTCCTTCTTTTTCTCTCTCTGCATTTAAGTTGAATTTGAAAAAGTTATTGGGTGATCAATTTCAATAATAATAGTATAGGTTCCTACCCCCTCCCCCCCTCCGTCAATCCAAGGATCGAGCCGAAGCCCGACCTTGAATCCCCGTCAATCGGCAGTAACCCCTGATCTCAAGAGAAAGTTCTAGCTTTAATGATGATGCTTCCTTTTTCTTAAAAGTACCTGACGACCGAGCCCAGCTAGGTTTAAAAAGAAAAGAGGTTTGTAAAATAGTGTTTTTTTTTTCTAAAGTTCGAAGTACTTATTTAAATAAACTTGAAAAGAGAACTACTTTGATGTACCCCACAATTAGGAAACTTGGCGACTTTTTTTTTCTCGCCAAGTAAAACATAGATGAAATCCAAAAATTGTTGCCACAAAACTTAAAAAAAAAACTCAAAAAATGGTACAAAATACCAGAAAAAAATTTGGCAACAGCAAAAACCAAAAAGCTGAAAAATCCTAAATTAGCAGCACCAAAATAAAAAATAGCACCCTAAAAAGTCCGTAGGGAGTGCCAGATTTGGGGCGTAATTTTTGGGGGGTATATTAAAGTTATACCTTGAAAAGCATTTTTATGCAATTGGATGGTATTTAAAACGGCCTTAATTTATTATAACAATTCTAACGTTGCCAAAACCCCCTTTGCCAAACACCATAAAAATTTAAATTTACGCTAATGTGATCAAATATGTAACTAGCAGTACCCGCACAGCGATGCCCGTGCAATAAATGTAAAGAAGTTAACTAAATAAACTTTAATTCACTCTAACCCTCTGAAGTAAAATTATTATATTCTTTGATTCAAATGTGCTCCCCAACCTTTTGAATTCCACTAAAAGTTATATTAAAGTTTAAATCAATTCACCAAATAAACCAAAAAGATATCAAGTTAAGTAACAGGAGATTGTAATTCCTCAAATTTAGTCAATTTTCAAGGCTTAACTCTATACGCAAATTTAAACCACTGAAGAAAGAGCAGTTTGTCTGGAAAATAGATCTAGTGTTTCAGTTTTGCGCCTTGGGTTAAACCTTGAAAATTGACTAAATTTGATTAATTAATATCTCCTGCTCTAACTAACGGAGACAAATGTGCTAAAACTTTTGTTTTTCAGAGAAAAAAATCCTTTCCAGCTATATATAATAAGGCCCCTATATATACGAGCCGGCGCATCAAGATTAAGTTTCACCACTTTGGATCCAGCGCGTGTTTGTGTGTTTGAGAGGTTGTCTTTTCTGGCCAGTAATCGCGTTTTGGTAATTTTTCACTGTGAGCAATTATCAGCGGCACGTGGATTTGGCAAAGCTTAGCAATGTGCCAAAACTTTTTTCTGGTAACCCTACTCCGCAACAATGAAAATTTGAAAGTAAAAGTTAAGGAATTGGATCCAAAGTGGTGAAACTTAATCTTGATGCGTCGGCCTGTCTATATAGCGGCTCTAATATATAATGTTAGGGGGTGGGAGAAAAACCAACGTAGTAACAAACCATTTCAGTTGAACATCAAAATAGTTTAAAATGCAAGCAGAACTCTTAACAAAGTCTCCATTTAAGCGCTCACTATGGAAAAATAAAGTTCGATTCATTTAAAAAACGTGGGCCGATTTCGATAACACAGATTCTTGGCAATTATTTCAATTGATGCCAAAACCTACAAGCTAATGTTTTTTAGTACGAATATGAACTTAGAGAAAAAATGTTGATGTTTGTCCCGAAATATAATTTTCATAAAAGTATTTTTGAAAAAAAAAAAAAAATTAACCGACTACAGAACTTTAACCGGCTATTGCTCTAAGAAGTAATAATGTAGTTTAAAAAACTAAAAAATACGCTTTTAGATGCACTTATAATGCATCAACATGTAATATAGTAATATAGTTTATATAATATATTTTAGCCTTTAGTATTAATAATAGTACTAAATGTATTACTTATATATTTACAAAGAGAACGAGAATTTTATCTTTTATTCAGATTTACATACAAACAACTGAAACACTTGAACACATTAACGTTTAATAATACAGTTTAGCCTTTAGTATTAACAATAATATTAAATATATATTACTTTTATATTTGTAAAGAACGTGAATTTTATCTTTTCTTCAGAGTTACATATGTGGCGAACTGTAACTATCTGAAATCTAACTGTAACCATGTAACTTAACACGCACTTTTTATCGAGCACGCACTTGTGCATGATATATTTAAAAATTGTAATTTCAGGAGTTGTTCTATAATAAAATAAGTTGTTTGGTTTCTAATGAAGTCTGTTCTTGAATTATAAATATGGACTACATTAAAAATGTAGTCCTACATTAAAAATGGTTAATGTCTACTCCAATCAAAATTTTAGGAATTCATCGCATTCGAACCTCTCTATATCACCCTTCTGGCAATGGTTTAGTTGAAAGAGTTCATCGAACTCTCAAACAAACAGGCCTTAAAGTGTCATAATAGTGCTCGTTGGACAGACACCTTACCAATCGTTCTTCTGGGCATTCGCTCAGTATTCAAAGAGGACCTTGGTGGTACTTGTTCCGAAATGCTATACGGAACAACATTGTCTTTGCCAGGGGAATCTTTCAACCCTCCAAACAACTGTTGCAAGCAAAAGCAGAACCTGCTGTTTTCCTTCAGAATCTGTGCGACACCATGTTAAAGTTATCCCCACTTCCTACTTCTGACCACAGTAAAACCTCCTATTTTGTTCACCCCTCCTTAAAAACTTGCTCCAATGTATTTGTTCGCAACGACTCTGTAAAACCACCACTGACACAGCCGTATAATGGACCCTACCGCATCATCAAACGATCTGATAAGCATTACACAATTCTAATAAACGGCAAAGAATCCGTCATTGGAATTGATCGCTTGAAGCCAGCTTTCACTATTGAGCAAGACACAAAACCACCTATAGTACAACCTTCAAGCAGTCCCTTGCCTCCACAGAAAATTAGTGACAGTTCAGCAAAACCTTCAACAAACTCATCAAGAACTATACCATTTTCTAACGCTGGCAAAACTACTCGTTCGGGCAGAGTTGTGAAATTTAACCCTCGCTACTTCTGATGGTTCAGTACCTCCGGCACTTGAGAGGGAATACTGTGGCGAACTGTAACTATCTAAAATCTAACTGTAACCATGTAACTTGGCACGCACTTTTTATCGAGCACGCACTTGTGCATGATATATTTAAAAATTGTAATTTCAGGAGTTGTTCTATAATAAAATAAGTTGTTTGGTTTCTAATGAAGTCTGTTCTTGAATTATAAATATGGAAATAACAACCTCCATACATACATACTGACAAACCCACAAGTGAAACTAATAAAAGCGTATTAAAAATAATTTTATTCTATGAACACCATTGATACTACTTTTAAACATCAGTTTTGAAGTGGGCGCAAAAACACTAAATAGAATCATACGAAACTATAACTCAACTATAAATATAAATTTTAATGGATCCAGGTTCTTTAATCACATTCGCATACATTGACGACCACATGGTACAAATATTCTGTTATTCATTTTCAATGGTTTCTGTGAAAAATGTTGGCAAAATAAAGTTAAACATCATTTTTACCTTTAGTTTTTGCGCCGACTTCAAAACGTGTTTAAAAGTAGTATCGAATGGTGTTGAAAGAATAAAATTATATTTTACGTTTTAGAGCAATAGCCGATTGAAGTTCTGAAGTCGGTTAATTTTTTTTTTTCAAAAATACTTTCATTTTATTCTTTATAGTGTAAATGTACTTCTGAAATAAGGTCATGTTTCCATTACGAAACTTCACCTAATTTTCTCAAGTAAATTCTCCATAAAATAGACTGTCAGGAAAAAAAAGAAGAAACTATCAATGCGTCTAAAATTGTAATCGATTGACACTAAAAACTAATTCTTGTTATTTTCTCGTATTTATTTGTGTGCTAGTTTAATCAAAGCCAGTTAAATATTAACGGCTTTTCAATCTCGCGATAGAAATAATGTATATACGTGGCCCGTTATCTGTTATCAGCATTAGATGAAAATATAAAGACCATAGAAATGAATTTTAATATGGAATCCAGCGAAGCCTTCATTCAAAATTTGTTATCATGACAATTATCGTGATTACGATTTATATTTCCCGAGATTTCTTCAGGATCCCGTTATCAAACCGGACCACGAGACGATATGGGACCAATTGGAAATTGCACCCTTTCTAACAAAAAAAATTTTTTCAAATCGGTCCATGCGTTTTCGAGTAATCTTATAAAATACAAAAAAAAAAAAAAAAACTCCGATAAATTGTAATAAATGTTGTAATAAACTCCTCTTCCTTTGTTGAAGTCTTAAAATTATTTCTAAAATATTTTTAAAGGATTCAATCATCGATGTATAATGTATCTTCTCATATCTCGATTCATAACAACTCATTATTATTGCAACAGAACCTATGACATCTCAACTCTTGCTATCCCACGAACGTGATATTTTATGTAATAAACAAAACAACATAATCCATAAAATCCAACTTGGTTTTCGATAAATTCAAAATTTTCATGATCAATTCATTCAATTTCAGCTTTAAAATAAAAAAATACGTTTGGCAATTGTTGCAGTTGACGTTATTGACAAAATTCGCGTCATTTCTAAATGGAATTAAATTTAAATGAAGACGAAACATAAAACAGATGTGAAAAAAACATCAAAAAATGTAAGTATTTTTCTGATGGATTGATGCAATTCTTTTTAAACTAAATATGTGAGCCAGTGTATTAGGAGATCAATCGTGATTCAATAGATATTTTAGATCTCTATTTGTTTTCTGATACATCTGGAAGAACTTAAACTTGATAATACATTTCATAATTTAAGGGACACCCACATAAGTTGATTTGCATCTTTAAATTGATGGAGCAGTAGAACTTTTGAAAACAGCGCTAAAATAAACATAAAAAAAAGCTTCATTCTGATTAGTCTAACACAGTATATGTACCTTGGGATAAGTGGAGTATAGCTTCAGTATAATATCCGGGTTTGCGCCTTTTCCTTTTCCCGGTGATAACTCGCCAAGTGTGTTGTCTTGTGTTTCTTGGTTATATCTACATTATTTGGCGATTTTCCGCTTGCGCCCGGCAAACGGAAAAGTACCAAATAAGATAAGCTATTAAATATGAAAAATTAATTCAGATTGAAAAAAAAAAAAAAAAAAACAATCCGCCATTAAAATGCGTGAACATTTGACAGCTGTGCTCACTTACTTATTTATGTTATGCCTGTATCGTGCAATAAAAAATAAACAAAAGAGTTATCGCCAAATGAGAATAAAAGTTCTACTAAAATGTAAAATTAAAGCATGAGGGGCAAATATGTAGCGACATAAACCATATTTTCAGATTTCGCTAAATTACAAAGTAAAGCAAGGTGCCAAGTTATTTTGATAGCACGAGGCCAGGCGCAGGCATTTCGTTGGGGCCCCTTGATACATTATTTCGACACTCAGAAAAAACTACAGTGTTCTAAAATTTAATTTGTAATAGTCATAGAAATATCTGGGAAGATATGAGTTAGTGTACTGTGAAGTGGTAAAACAGCACAGCATTTACTTAATGACTAAAAAAACAAATTTCTCCCTTTTTAAACACTATTATTCAACAATATTGACTAATAAAAATAATATTGCTGTGACGAAGATATCGTACTTTTTCAGATTTTCAAAAATTTCGGAAGCCCCTTTGACAGGGACCTGAATATTTGCCTCGTTTGTTGTTTCAGCAATCAGGCCGTTTAGATGGTTACTTTTATGCTGTCAGTTGGAAATCAGTTCTGACTACGTAATCATGAAATGAGCTGAGTGGTGAAAGTGAACAGCTGAAATTTCTGACAAACTAATTTTTAAAAAACAAATTAATAGTTCAAATGACTGCTACTGAAAAGTGAATAATTAGTGTTGAAAACAAAATTTTTGTTTACTTCTTAGAAAAAAGCAAGACATGGATATTATAGTTCTGTGGGCAAAAAAAGAAAGCCGAGAAAGAAGGCATGTCAGCAGGCCTTACAAGCTAAAGGAAATGGACCTGGAATGACAAAGAAAAAATCAAGCAGATGGAACAGCTCAAAGAAAAAAAGCAGTAAAAAAGTTCGTAAGATTTTTGAAATTTCTTTCACTAGGTTTAAAATTCCTTCTGTACAGGATCTGTCCGAAAGATAATGTCAGTGAGTCGTTTCATGACACTAACTGATTTGACGGTTTAAATATTTACTAAGGTTTCAAAATGGACTCCCCCTGAGTCAACATATCATTTCCAGAGAGATTTCCGGCTAATGAAGGCAAGGGCTAACCCAAAAGACTTTCAAGGAAGGGACGCTCAATTTTTGTTTCTTTACTTTGCATACTTGTTTACAAATGTTGAAGGAGATTTCCCGGGGAGAGTCCCAATACTCTTTCCCATTACTTTATGAAAACTCGAACAAAATTGCATTTTTAAAATTTCAATATCAAAAAATTATCGGTGAAAAGTCCTCCAAGGATGAGATTGCTCTCATCGCCTACGCCTCTCCCTTTTAGCCGTCCCTGACTGAAGTCTTGTCCGGAATGCACTTCAGTGACAAAATCAGAACGATCTGATTTTGTCTCTGACTTGGTCGAATGTCTCAAAACGTTCAAAGTGATGTTCCATCATACTAGTTTTCAAGTAGATAGACAAGAATAAGTTGAGTAGGCTCTCATCAGAACTGTTCTGGGTCTGTGTACATGTACACTCTTGAATATCGTCCAAGAGCCTGGCCTGAAGCCTTGTGACTAGCTTCCCATACTTTTCACACCTGCAGACAGTTTATCATAATCTCTTTAACAGTACTTTTTGGAATGTTAAAAACATGTATCATTCAAGGAACACGCAACAAACACCACGAGCTCATCATTTGTTTGCGGAGGTTACTGATGAAACGGGAGCTAAAAACGGCTAATTGGGGCTAAGATCCATTTGAGAGCTTATTAGTACCCTCAGAGAAAGAAAAATAGAAACGTGGTTTAAAAGCAGTCTTTCTACATGTATTGTGTGTCTAAAATGTTTTCATTTTTTTCAAAAATTAAGACATATATAAAAGAGGGGGGGGGGATCTTTTTGCTCAGCATTGAACACACTACGAGGCTTTTCCTCCTCTCATGCCCTCCAAACGTTTGCTCAGTGGCGTAGAAAAGGGGGTCCCTACCCCCAAATGTATGTGTGTGTGTGTGTGTGTGTGTGTGTGTGTGTGTGTGTGTGTGTGTGTGTGTGTGTGTGTGTGTGTGTGTGTGTGTGTGTGTGTGTGTGTGTGTGTGTGTGTGTGTGTGTGTGTGTGTGTGGTGTGTGTGTGGCCGTGCTAGAGCAAAAACTACTGCATGAAATCGAAGAAAAATTTTTGCACATGGTACCACCATGTGAACTGGTGCACCTGACTTTTTGTAGCAAATTCCTCCAAGGGGTTGGAGCAATCGCACGTTTTCTGCGCGTGGGTGATTGCTATATCTCAAGAAGTAACCGGCGGAATCAAACGAAAATTGGTCCATAGATAGACCCTACTAAGTACAGGTGTTGATTCAATTTGTGTGTCAATATCTCAAAGAGGAGTGGAGCAATCGAGCGTTCTTCTTATTATGGGTCAATCCATGTGAGATCATACAGACCATGTTGCTCACTATTTTTGATTTTTAAAACTTTTTGCCTGTTAATTAACTGTTATATTGGGAGCATGAAACAATGGTTTAAAAAATTTTAAACCTTCAGAATTTTTTTTGGCAAGCACTTTTCAGTAGCTGCGGAAGCGACTTTTCGTGAAAAGAGTACTTTGTGAAGATGCTTATAACTTTTTTATTTATAAATATATCAAAATGATTTAAAAACCACATGATTGAGCAAAAAATGGTCTAAATTTCTATACCAGTTATTTTTCTGATAATTAGTAACAAATTTGTGTAAAATTGGCTTAAAAATAAGATTTTTTGTGTGAAATTTTACATTTTTGGCATAAAAATATTAGTAGAAGGAATTAAGACTCCCCTTTACTTATTTTTCCCTTGAATAGATATCTCACAGGACTATTCCCAGAAGTAGTGTGAAACATTTGAAGACAGTCTTTTTTTTTATATAATTTGTCAAACTTGGCATTTTGGAAAAAAAATGCTAACTTTGAGATTTAATATCTGAAAAGGGACTGAATGAAAATCTACAAAAAATTAACTGGATAACCTTCTTATAGTAGTAAATATGTAGCAAAATTGTTATGAGTGATATCGTTCTAGTTTTAGAGATATGGAGCCGCGAAGTTGACTGAAAAATTTCATTTATTTTGACGCCAAATAATCATCTCATAATGCAAAATTAATTATTCTCGTAATATTAGATGAGTTTTTTGTGGTATAAACTAACCCTTTTACCAAAACATATAATATTTTAATTTATTTTCTATTTACAGAAAGAAATAATTTAGATATTATTCTTTTATAAATGCATTTTTTTCTACGTGTTAGTCATAAAAACATGATTTTCCTAAAGCGGTCTTTATGCATCTAGTGAGCAAAGAACAATTATAGTTTTAATCTAACCTACAACTCTTCATTCATTTTTAAAAGTTTAAAACGTTAAAACCCCCCTACAGCACCAAAAAGTCGCTAAAAATCCGAAATTAAGCTCTAGATCCTGCCATTTTCCGTGAGACTGCGTCTGTATAACAGCAGAAAATGGCGGACGTATTTTTGCGGAAAAGGGTAGGATCTAGAGCAGTGTTTCCCAACCTTTTCAAGCTCATCACCCCTTTCAAGATGCTGACTGACACCTATCGCCCCTCCTCCTTCTTTTTTCTTCCACGAAAAAACCATAATTTGGAGCAAGTGAACATCTATAATATTAAAAATATAAGTACCTAACTTTAATTTGAAGTAAAATGTACGCAATAAAGATACTATGACTAATCACTTTTAAACTAAAAACATTAATGAATAAATAAAATACCTTTATTCTTTTTCTTTCACGAAGCGAACTGATATAATCATTTGAAAGGAAACATTTAAACTAAGATCATTGACGTACTTATCAAAAAACAGAAGTACATTTTTCAAGAAATTATTTTCTTTTGTTCGCTGGAATCTGGGTAATTAAAATCATTGAAACAAAAAATTGGAAGGACAATAAATTGAAAATCTAAAAATTCATAAAATTGACAGTGAATGATAAAATATTCACTAAGGTTAATCCGAGGTGCAAAGAGAAAGAGCTTGAACTTCAATTTATTTCTTTCTTAACGTGTAATTAATTGTCTGAACACCGAACAAGCGGTTTTGTACATATTTACAATTTCGGTTTTCGTTACCCTTTTTTTACTGCTATTTTCTCTTCTAAATACCCATCGCCCCCTAAGAATTTACCGCTCCTTTAGGTACTTATATTTTTAAAAAAAAGATGTTCACTTGCTCCAAATTATGGTTTTTTCGAGGAAGAAAAAAGAAGGGGGGGGGGCGATAGGTGTCAGTCGACATCTTGAAGGGGGTGATGAGCTTGAAAAGGTTGGGAAACACTGATCTAGATCCTACAATTTTTCGCAAAAATACGTCCGCCATTTTCTGCTGTTACACAGGCGTAGTCTCACGGAAAATGGCAGGATCTAGAGCTTAAATTCGGATTTTTAGCGACTTTTTGGTGCCGTAGGGGGGTTTTAACGCTTTAAACTTTTAAAAATGAATGAAGAGTTGTAGGTTAGATTAAAACTATAATTGTTCTTTGCTCACTAGATGCATAAAGACCGCTTTAGGAAAATCATGTTTTTATGACTAACACGTAGAAAAAAATGCATTTATAAAAGCATAATATCTAAATTATTTCTTTCTGTAAATGGAAAATAAATTAAAATATTGTATGTTTTGGTAAAAGGGTTAGTTTATACCACAAAAAAAACTCATCTAATATTACGAGAATAATTAATTTTGCATTATGTGATGATTTTTTGGCGTCAAAATAAATGAAATTTTTCAGTCAACTTCGCGGCTCCATATCTCTAAAACTAGAACGATATCACTCATAACAATTTTGCTACATATTTACTACTATAAGAAGGTTATCCAGTTAAATTTTTGTAGATTTTCATTCAGTCCCTTTTCAGATATTAAATCTCAAAGTTAGCATTTTTTCTCCAAAATGCCAAGTTTGACAAATTATATAAAAAAAAAAGACTGTCTTCAAATATTTCACACTACTTCTGGGAATAGTCCTATGAGATATCTATTCAAGGGAAAAATAAGTAAGGGTGAGTCTTAATTCCTTCTACTAATATTTTTATGCCAAAAATGTAAAATTTCACACAAAAAATCTTATTTTTAAGCCAATTTTACACAAATTTGTTACTAATTATCAGAAAAATAACTGGTATAGAAATTTAGATCATTTTTTGCTCAATCAAGTGGTTTTTAAATCATTTTGATATATTTATAAATAAAAAAGTTATAAGCATCTTCACAAAGTACTCTTTTCACGAAAAGTCGCTTCCGCAGCTACTGAAAAGTGCTTGCCAAAAAAAATTCTGAAGGTTTAAAATTTTTTAAACCATTGTTTCATGCTCCCAATATAACAGTTAATTAACAGGCAAAAAGTTTTAAAAATCAAAAATAGTGAGCAACAATGTTTAGTTTTCCTGTATGATTTCGCATGGATTGACCCTTATTTAATTTAACAGCTATATCTCGAGAAGTAATGAACGAAATCAAACAAAAATTGTTACTCAAGTATACATTAAAGAGTACAAGAGCTGATTCAATTTTTATGTCAATTGCTTAAAGGGGGGTCGTGCAATCAAAAGTTCTTATTTTGTCATTGCACCTGCTATATCTCGAGAAATATTGTTGCGATTTGAATGAAATTTGGAATAACACTAGCCCAATATGGAAGCAAGCATCGATTAAATTTTCGCGCCAATCGCCCCAGGGAGAGGATGGGGTGATTTTTGCGCTTAGTCAACAATGCGAAAATTTAATTCATTAAAAATCATTTTCACGCTATTTAATTATCAAAACAGCTGAAAACTTTCAATGATTTGAAATTTTTAACTGTTGCCAATTTCTTTTTACTAACAAATAAAATGTTTGCAGTTAATCTAAACAAGGTTTTTGCAATGATTTCCAATTTCGCTCATTGATTCTGCATTTGCAGGGGTATTACGATATTTGGGAAATTGGAGCTGTCTCCAATTTCGAGTATTTTATTTTGTAACCGGAATTCATAAGATATTCACAGACGAATCAATTTTGGGTATGTCTATTATGAAGTTGAAATCAAATTATGACTGTTTCTATTTATATTTCCAAATATCATGGGTGACATTTTTTAAGCTGCACACCCCCTTAAAAGGAGTTTCTTGTACGCCACTGCATTTGACTTGCATGAGCGATACCTGTTGTGCTTTTGTTACTGTTAAGAGTGTGGGAAAATTTTTCGGGGAGAGCTCTCAAACCCTCTCGTTTCCCTAATGTCCTCAAACAATGCCCAAACGTGCATTATTTGTCCATCAATTCAATTCTAAAAATGTTCCGAAGAACAGTACGCTTCTTCTTCTTGGACGTCTACAGTTAAATTTCGTTTTCAGAACATCAATATCATGCTCTGAGAATAGTTATGAAACCTGAACTTTTGCTCAACATCATTAAAAGAACTAAGAAGTATGAAAATATACTTGAATAATTTTTTGATGTGCATTTTAATGCTTAAAATACACTTGTATATACTTAAAAAAATCTGCCAAGTGCATGTGTGGCGGGGAAACGCGTATGCGTAACTGTGTTTCACAGTAATAAACCATACATGACATACTAAAGGTGATTTTTTCCCCCTTCAAACAGGTGAAAAGTAAAAGAGTCCGTTTTGTGAGCGCCGACACGAAGAGTTCTTTACCAATTATGACCAGAAGTGTAAGCCAAGGGTTTCATGCGTGGAAAGAGTGCTTAGAAAAGGGAATTCATTACCGCCCAACAGAAGTCAGGTTTCATCCCTATGGGGTTGTTACCAGAGAAAAAGGACGAAAAATTTCGCGAAGCATACAAAATTCTTTACCAACAATTGGACCACAAAAACCAGAAGTACAGCGTCAGTTTTTGTCCAGAGCGAAAGAACGCGTTGAATCTGAAGGCCATAAAGAAATACAGCGAAATAAACTGCCAATAGCTGAGCACGTAATTATTCCCAACAGCAGAAGACGCGAACTGAAGCTCAAAACTCTGAGTCATCTCTGTCGGTCTGAAGGATTTGAGTTATTTCCCATAGATGAAAGTGATGAAAAACTAAGCAATTCGCTGGGAAACAGTTCAAGAAATCCAGATTTGTATGAACCAAAAATTACGTGGAAGAAACTTGATTCACCTCCTTCTAACAAGACGAGAAACAAATTTCTTACTGCATTATCGAGCTCGAGTCAAAAAGATTGCTCCGAAGATGCGGGAAATTCTCGGCCTCATTTGAAATACAACAGTTCTGCTCGTTGCCAGTTTGGTTTTGAGGAGATTTGGTACACAGCACCCCAGACTTTTGATGACAGCAGCAACAATCCCTCGGACAGTTTAGCGAACCAACCGAATCATCCAAACATCAATCATGAAAGCAAAACATACGAGCAAGTCTCAAATTTCAAACCTAGGAATTCAACGGATTCCTCCATTCAAAATAGTAATGCAGAAAGGACAGCACATTTTAACAAGAATAAGAGCCTGTTTTGTAGCTTACAGAATGTAATTAATAAGGAAAATGAAAGATCTCGATCAGAGTGTGAAACCACAAAGCATAACCCCAGTGGAGAAGGAAGCTCGAGTCCTGTAAACATTAGTTTTCCAAAAGAAAATAATTTAAATTTTGAGCACGAGAACTGTTTTTATGCGAAAGGCAATAACAGTTTTGAATTCCTTACAACTCTTGAAGATGTAAATAACACCTCAAAAGCAGACGTAACATCACAAGCAGAAAGTTCAGAGAGCTGCCAGAACAGTGTTCAAGAGCAAATGGAGAAGGATTGTTTGCCCAAAGAACGTCTTCCATCGAGAGGGAGCCTACATACGAGACGAAAATCTTGTTAATGTCAGAAATGTGACTGTTTTCGTTTTGTTTTATAATTTTTTTCATTGTTTGAACTAGACTGTTTTGTAAAATGAATTATAAAAAATCCAAGCTTTATCTTAGAATGTATCTTCGGCATACACACGTATGCCGATGTGAACTGCAAGATTGCTCTATAACATCTACAGAAGTTGCAGCGATATTTTCATCTTTCGCAGAGATATTAAATGACTAAGTATAAATGTCTTGGAGAAAAGTAGAAAAATATATTGTGATTAATATGCAAACTATTTTCTGTGTAAAAATATAATTTTTTAGTAACATATTAATAACATTAATTACAAAATGCAAAAACAGAAGTTAACCACCCCTTATTTCTTATTCAGAGATAAAAACTTTTCTAACGTAGATTTTAAAAATGTTACACATTTTTGGTGTTTTTTGTGCATTTTTACACTGATTTTCAGTGAATCATTTAAAATGGGTTCTAGTAAACATTCTGCAGTACATTTTTCTGCTTTCTAACTTTTGGACACAATTTTAGTATATTTTGTCCGCAAGTTTTTGTCAACACATTCGTGAAGTCCCCATTCAGAATTACTTTCTCTTGCAAAATTGAAATTTAACTACCAATTCCTATTTTGCATAAAGACTTCATGATTACAGCAACCAGTCTTCGTCGCTTGCGCAGGGCCCGACTAACTAGAAATGAGGTCCAAGCGCCCAAGGACCACAACGCTTTGAGAGCTCCCTCTCTACATTGTATCTTTTTAAGTCAATGTAAAATAATCCATAACTTTTTCGCAGTTTCGTCCCTTTTGGGAGGCATTGTATATGGGGGTCATATTGTATTTGGGGGTCATTGTATCATATATAGTTCTACACTGAGCTATGCAGTCGCACTGAATGCTTTATGTCTAGCCCCCAAAGTGTTTTCTAATTTGCATTTTGGCTTGAGAGTTTTATAGCTAATTCCTAAGGAATAAAGCCTTTTTTTTGCACAAAAGGAACTAAATAAGAGAAACACTAATTAAGTATCAAAATAAGTTTTTTTTGTCATTAATAATCATTTTTTCTCAAAAATATGTAATTCGTTAATGTTGTGCATAAGTTTTTTAGATAACAAATGGTCCCTTAAAAAATAGGGCCCCAGTCTCAGGCTACCTGTGCCGTAATCAGGCCCGCACGTGCGCCCACTAATATTAAAGGTATTTACAACAGGTGAATTGGAAGTTTGAGTGCATTGTAGAGTATACCAGGTAATCTCGGCTGTCGGCGCCATGGGCGAAAACTGAACTGGACAAAGAGAGAGACCACGGAAGAAACTATCCGGCGGCGAGGGAAAAAGTCCGAGCCTCTCCTTCCGATTGGCCAGTCTGATCCTGGGGTGGGGCACGCGCGAAACACCCCCTTTTCTTCGAAACAGAACTTGGAAGCCGCTTACTTTTTACTCTACTCCCCGTTCGACTAGTGATTGTTGAGAGAACACCGGCTTTCTTTCTTTTTTTCTTCCCTCTCTCAACTAAAGAACCATGAGGAAGAGGAGAATTATTTTCCTCCTTTGCGTGAAGGATTTGTAATTTCGGGAACATCCGAATTTCGTTGCACCCCACCATGCTCGTTGTTAAGAGTTTGACCATTTTCTTGTTATTGCTGCCCAAAGGACTGGCCATCCGGTGGATGTAAGTCTTTTTGAATTTTAATATTTATTAAATTGTTTGTGGTTGACTAAAATGTATGATCGGTTTAAAAAAAAACTGCATGAACAATTTACTTACATAAATATGAATGACCATAAGAATAAGTCAATAAGCGCCAAGGAGAATTTTCGTTACATTTTAAAAGTCTATACGAAAATGTTTTCTGAAAATTATATTAATAACTCAGTTTTTGACAGAAGTGAAGACATTAAATCCGTTTAATTATAAAACTGCTTTAACGCATGTTTACCCAAACATTGAAAGCTGTTTTTTCTGTTTGTTTTCTTCCCGAAATGTAATAACTAGAACCGGAATTATTTACATAAATGCATATGCGCATAAGCAAAGGTATATTTTTGCTTCTTTTGACAAATGAATAGGAACAGCAAATTTTTCAAATCATACATATTTATCAGTTTTTCTTCGGATTTTAAATTTTCTTCACCCCAAGAAAATTAGCATCATGTTTAAGTTACTTTTGGGCTAAACGAAGAGTAAATATAACATCACTATAAATGAACAAATTTCTTTTAAAAAAAATGAACGAAATGGCAGACGTGTATTTTGGTTCACTTGATATTTCTTTTGCAGTGAAGGAAAAAGTGATAATATAGATGTGAAGAGGAGAGAGAAGGAGTGAGTGAAGATATTGTTGGATGTTTATCTTTACTAAATACATCAAACAAAGGCAGAGAAAAATATATTACTTGCAGCCCCAAAACACGCGTTTGCAAGTTTTTCAAATTTGTGCACTTATAATTTTGTTTAATTAACTTTTAATCTGTATCTATAAAAATGAACGTTGGTAAATGTGTATGTGTGTGTGTGTGTGTTCCCTAAGATCTCAGAAACTACCCGGGAGATTTGGCTGAAATTTTCACCGTTTGTTCCTTTTGGTACTGGGAAGGTTTAGAGACCAGTTTCAACAAAATCCGATGGGTAGTTATTTTTTTATTTCAATTTTAGACCTGATTCTGTCTTTGTAATTTCAATTTAAAACTCCATTTTCGAAGGCTTTCATCAATTCAATCGAGTATTTAGTGCATCAACTCAACTCTCTGGCAGATAGTTGGAATTGCTAATATCATTTCCACATTTCGTATTAAATGTTCAAGGCTCAAATCGATTCAAAAAGTTACGTTTTTTCAGCTTTTCTGCGTGTGGGGAAAGAAATCAATCGGGACTTCTTTAGACACGTGTCACTTGACATAATTTTTATTTTTAAGTTAGGCCGTGCAAAGCCGGGCCACGAAGCTAGTGTCTTATAATATTATAAAAAATACCTCGCTGCAAAGAAGGAATTAATATTTTTATTACTCATTTTCTGGAGAAAGTCTATGACTGAACACCAAGCGAAATTTGGAAGTTCTCAAATATATGTACGCTATAAAGAAAGCTTTATTAAGCAAATTCGTGGTATTTTAAATTTTACTACTTATGTAAATAATATGCAATTGGTTGCTATTTATTTACTTTTTTGACGAACTTGTTTGATTATTTTTATATTTCAATAGTTTTGCGTACAAAATGGGCGGGAAGATCACTTGTGACATCAAGCGTTTTTGCTATGTTAAAAAAAAGTCTCTCTCGCTATCTATCTATATACAGTGGAACATACTTAGATAGTTTTGTAGAAGAGCGGGGGAAAACTTGTTCAAAAGGAATTAGACACCCGCGCAAATTAACAATTTTGAAGTTTGTTGAAAATACCTTTGTTTTTTGTTTCTTAACATTCATCTAGAATGCTCTTAATATGCACAAAAATTGCCTTTACTTACAAATTACTGTTTGGAAAAAGCGCAAAAAAAAAAAAAATTAAAAAAATGAATTTTTTATTTCATCCTTTATTGGAAAGAGTGAAAAACATGTTTGGTAAGGAATAATATTTCTACCATAAAAAAGCATCTATGCTGGATATGTTTTTAAGTCTAAAGTTATTTATCATACATTTTCAATGAAAATGAAATCTTCTTACAGTTTTGTGTTTTAAATACGTTGTTTTGATATTTATTGGTTGTAAAATCTTGCTTGCTGCTGAAAATTATTTTTCTTTGATTATGTGAGAAAATGTGCAAAAATATTTTGAATGACAAAAACTTGATAGATCAGGCATCATCCAACAATGATTATGGTGTCCTTTAGAGCAATAACAACTAGTATTATTAAAATTCTTACACTTCACAAAACAAAGCCCCATTTTTGAACCAAATATTTTAGAACCCTGTCAGTCATTTGTACTGTAAATTGAAAGCTAAATTCATCTTTCTTTTATAACCTTCAGAGCGACTTAAAACCAGGACCAGGTGTCCATGTGTGGAAATCTTTACCTTATCCTGTTGTTGTACAAAAGCTTTCAAAATTCCGCGAAGATGATGAAATCAACTTTTAGGACTATTTTATCCAAGGTGCCCCTAGATGCAGGAGCCATAAAGTTAAGTGGTCACGTGTTTTTCTTTATGGCTTGCCTCCTGACGGACGAGTTCGATAACAATAACAGAATAGCAGTACCCTTTTTTTACGGGCGACGCCTGTCTAGTTTCTCTTCCCAACAAAAAATAAGATATTGACTAATAGTGGGTACGGAGGGGTTTGCTTTTTACAGAGACAGTTTATCATTGTAGTGAAACAAAATTTACACCTCATCATGGTGATTCAGCCTCAAAAACATTATAACATTCAAATCAAAAAAGATAACTCTGTTATTGTACTATTTTGACATTTTTCTGGAAGTGTATTGTCCGAAATGAAAGAATATTTTACTTCATCGGAGAATGTCTTAGTCGAAACATTTTTTTCTCGGAAAATGAAAATATTTTCTTCCGTAATTCAAATTTTCCATTAGTAATTTAATTTTCTCCCTCGTTGTTACAGAATTTTTCGCCTTATTTGGTCATTTCCTTGGGTTTTTCCCTTTGTCCAGATTTTTTTTCTATGTCTTAAGAAATGTTAAAGATTTCTTCTTTTCTTATCTTGGTATTTACTCTAGAAGATTCCCTTGCTTCATTTTTCTTAATTTTTATTTTTCGCCTGATTTTACCAAGTTTTTGGCTTTACTTCGTAACTTTTATTTGAACTGCCTTTATATCCGCTCGTCGAAACGGGTCTGCTAATTTAATGTCAAAATTCTTTCTGATGCAAATCCATCTGCGTACTAAAAATCAACCAACTCGGTAACAACTGTTGCAGTAAAGAGAAATTCAAACTCATCTTATCAGGGATGAATAACGACTTTGTGTAGCTGTCACAAGAACGGAATTTCCAAACTTCTGCTTATGAAGAGAAGACACGCTTGGAAACATAAGGACAAGAAACGTTGTTCGCATGTTCTTCGCAGAATCAGCCCAATTGAAGTGTTTTTCCACTCTGAGTAATTAGGTTAAATATTTTTTGCTTCTACATGTTTCCTAAGTAATTTTCGGGGCATACTCGCTCTTCATTTTCCAAAATGATTTCAGAATTAAAATTTAAAAAAAAACTATGTTCTAAAGCAATTTTGTTTCGAATATGTTGAGCTGCTATTATTATGGCAGCCAAATCTGACGAAAAATTTGTTCCAAACTTGTTTATGAAATCAAATCAAAAATTTCTCGGGAGCTTTGGCTTTATCAAAGCTGTAAATGTTAAAAATCTTTCGTTACGTTAAAAAGAAAATACTAATAATAAAATAAAATTGTAAAGAAAAGCGTCAAATGTTTTAAATTACTGAGTAACAAGTTTGGTCATTTGGTATGCGATTTAGTTCTAAATTGCTATATCAATATAACTTTTCCATAACTGTTGACGGACGACAGACGTATTTTAACGACTCTCCAAGTGTATTTCAAGCACCACACTTGAATGTTTTCCTTTTTTTTTAAACACAAAATATCAAACATTTTAAATATTGCAGATCAAAATAGAACGTGTCTCTCTTCTTCCACTGTCATCATCAATTGCCGCCTTAGTTTTCTGATGGAATTGATCACTACTATGGTCTTTAAAGTTTTCGAACATTTTAATATACCAAAATGCATTTTCCTGCTCTAAAACTGTCCAGGAGCTTTCAATTAATGGACATTTTGATTTGACCATTATTCATTGCTGTTTTTCCTCAAAACACCTCCTTGCGATATGTTGAATCGAATTCAATAAAGTCACGTTTTACTGTAACTCTTTACCAGGGCCGTCGCTAGCTGAAATATCTGGGGGGGTGTTGAGAATTTGGCGGCCCTGGGCTCATCATATAGGGGGGGGGTGAGGGCAGTGGCGTATATAGGTTTTTATTTCGGAGGGGGCCCATATAATCAAGCTTAGCCCCCCCCCCCCAACTTTCTTTTTTTTTCGCTATTACTGTAAGACAGGTAGAAATTTTCAAATTGAATTAAAATATTGTAATTTTTGGAAAAGATAGAAAATTACGAAGTTTTAGATTCCCTCCAAAACTTTTTTCAAAATTGAAATTATTTATGCTACCTTTCATGACGTTGGAGGATCAAGACTCCTCTGGGAAACTTACTGAAACTTAAAAAATTCTAAACACGCAATTTCAGGCTATCTTTAGTGACGTTAAAGGAGTTGAGAAGACTTGGGGCATCTCTCCTGAAATATTTTGACACTGAAGCACAACTCAGGATATGAGTTGAAAAATCATCTTCTTTTCTTTTACTCTATCACGAAGCACAACTTCATGACAGAGTAAAAGAAAAGAAGATGAGTTTTTTTTTTTTTTTTTGAACAGAAGTCTCATTTAAGTTATCTTTGGGAAGTAAAAGTTCAAAGACCCTCCCCTGAAAGATTTTCGATACATAGATGCGCAATTTCGCGTTCTCTTTGGAGACATTAAGAGACAAAAAGTGGTTAGGGATCTCCCTCCGAAAATTTTCAAAATTGAAACCGTAAGCCATCTTTACTTTAGACCATCTTTGGTAGTAACGTTAGCAAAGACTCTCTCCCGAAATGTTTCGAAATTAATGTTTTAAAAACGTTTTTATTTAGGTTATCTTTAATACCGTCAAGAGAAGAGGCAGGATTCGGGCGCTGTGCCCCGAAATTTTGCGGCATTGAAGCTTCAAGAATGCCATTTTAAGCTCTATTTTTTGAAACTGAAGGTTCAAAATTTTACTTTTAGCAGAGGTGCTCATTACCCCCAAGAGCAAAAACTTATCATCCAAGAATTCCACGAAGATCCCTCTAAAAACGAGCCCACGTGTGGCTCTAGAGCCACACGTGAAAGAAAAAGAAAATAAAAACTTTTAAAAACGCCCCTTAAAAATAATTCAATAGCGCCGCTTACGCCATGATTCTTGATAGGAACAACTGCTTTTAGGCTTTGTCTGACAACATTTAGGATAATAAAAGGATTTAGGGACTCTTCCGGAAATTTTTGCACATAGAGACTGTAATTCGGGAGCTCTTTCTTTTCTAAAAACACATTTTAGAGCTAAAGACTATAGAAAAGTAAGGGGGATATCAACTACCGTTAACTGTTTGAATTTTAAATCTCTAAAATACCATTTGAGGCAATGTTTGACCAAGGTATTGAAGACGAAGCGGGAAAAGAACTCTCTTCCGAAAATGTTTGGATATTGAAGTCTTGAAACTGCAATTAAATTACACGTTGTAAAAGCGAAATTTTAAGATCTCTTTGGACTCTTTAAGGGGGGTCATGAGCCTTCTTTGAATTCATGCTTGGCGGATATACGGGCCTCGACTTCCTACCCTAAACCCGCCACTGAGAGGCACTCTATTCTTTAATTTCACCACTGGTAAAGAGATTGAAAATTACGTGCCCCTTCTAGTTCGGCCGGCTTGGACTTCAACCTCTTTCCGATTTTTTTTTTTTTTTTTTTTTGTTCAGCTGAAAGCTTGGAAATTATTTGTGAAAAAACTAAAACCGAAAATGATTGCACTTTATTTTAAATTTCTTGCTGGGAGAAATACTCACTCTTTATTTTAAATTTCTTGCCGGGGAGGAATGATTACACTTTATTTTAAATTTATTGAGTGTAGCGTTATTTTAAAGACTCTTATTTCCTGATTGACTAGAAAAAAAGGGAGAATGAGAAGAAAGAGAGAAAAGTAATTTGCTGACTAATAATCTACATGTGTTGAATATTTTTCATTTCAAGATTTCTATTCAAAATGATTAGGATTTTTTCTATGCATTTTCTAATTGAAATATCTTCATTTTCCCAAGACACGTTCTTTTTTCTCTTGAGTTAAGCGCAACTGCTCCCTGACCCTCTTGGGTTGCACCACTGCCTGGTACCATCTAACGAATTATTATTAGCAATAATTATTTATTTATATATTTCAAGCTAAAAGTATGTAAATAATTTAAGAGCAAACTTAAACCGAATAATAATAACTACCTTTATTTAAAAAAAAAATCCGAATTTTTTTTCGGATGGGGGGTATAGGAGGGAAAGACCCTCTGGGGCCCTTCCTTATATACACCTTTGAAAACAATGTTAATAGAGAGTGTGCTTTTTTCTTAAGGATTTTTTTTTTTTTTTTTTTTGAGCAAACACGAACCGAACACCTACTTTTGAAAAAATCTTTCTCGATTTCGGGGGGGGGGGGGGGCCTCGGCCCCCTCCTTAAATACGCCCTTGGGTGAGGGAGATAGCTTCCCCCGAGCTTTGAAATCTAATATTTTTTACAAAGGTGGAAGGTGGACGCAATTTTTGTTTTTTGATTTTTTAAAATATAAAATTTGGCGGCCCTCAGCATATATTCTTTTTTTTTTTTAATATTGCATCGATCTTATTGAATTATGTATATATAATTTGATTTGTTTTATTAATTTAACTAATTTTAGTTACAGTGGTTCGCGTATCTTTTAAAGCTCTCGCACATATTTATACAGTACTTTTTTTTTCCAAACTGGGCAGCCTATAGTTTCCCGTTTACATGACCCCATGAACGAGAAAATTTCGTATTTTCGCAACGAATATTGCTGTGAAGGAATCTTAACTATTTTTCGCGGCCCCAATTATTTATTTTTGATAAGTAATAATTGGGGCCGCGGAAAATACAGGACATTTTTAAAATTTCAGGTTTCCTGATATTCTTGAGAATGTTTAAATTATTCCGCTTCTCTTTTAAATTTCGTTTAAAGTCCTGAAATATTTTTCTAAAATTTCATTTTAATAATAAAATAAAATCGGCGGCCCCTTTTCGTCAGAAAAGTGGGGGGGGGGGGTAGCACCCCCCCACACCCCCCTTGCCGACGGCCCTGCTCTTTACCGTTCATACATAAACGTAATCGTGGCACAGCAAGGAACTCCTCAAGGTGGTATCCAGCAGTAAAAGTAGTCAACATGAAGAAATATAAATAGGGGCAACCACAATTTTTATTTTGACTTTATTATATAGACAGTCATACATGCATAAGACAAAGGTTAGATGATGAACAAATATTCTAAATAGAAGGGAATGATTTCTGTTTTTATTGTTGGAGTTTAATTTTGATCTTCAAGAGTGGGGTCCGATTTGAGGGACCACTACATTTCCTATGCCACTGCTCATATTGCTGTTTAGAGGATGTGCACACAAATAAATATAGAGTTTCTTGCATTGTATCAAACATCAACGTACTACCAATCGTGTTATTTTTCACACGCAAAACACTATTTGATTTGTCACTTCATTGTCAGCTTCAGAACATAAAGGGATAAACGAATATAAAAAAGTGAAATCGAATTTCATTTGTTGTTTTCTCAATAATCTAGCAAATCCCGAGAAAGAAAAGTTTGTTTTTGATAGATTAAAGGTTTTGCCGTTTTTTGAACTGTATACGTAAATGATCCACTCCATGGAAATCAGATTTATGGTTGTGTACGTGATAGGTTCGAATTTTACTCCAAAACAAGCAGTTAATGTTTTATTCTTTTGTCTTCAAGAACTCACACGTGGTTTCTTAGGCAACACATTTTCGCTCATCATTTTTTTTTATTTCTTAATTTTTAAGGATCATGTACAGAAAAATATTTCTAATTCTCTGTTGAACTTCTCACTATTTGTTTCTTTTTGATATTACACTAAGAGAGAGATAGTATAGATAACTTTTTAGATTGTGTCATTCCATGGTCATTGGGGATATAAAATACACTCACTATACAGGGCCTTTCAATGGAAAACGGAAATTTTATGCTGCTGACATCTCTATATTTCAATTTAAAATTAATTAAAAGGCGTCATAAAGAAAATGTTTTGCTTGCTTTTTTCGGCAAAAAAATTATGTTCATTACATTTACTAATTATTCCTTTTGATGTGAAATGTAGGTTTCAGTGGCGTATATAGGTTTTTATTTCGGAGGGGGTCCATAGAATCAAGCTTAGCCTCCCCCCCACACTTTCTTTTTCTTCCGCTATTACTGTAAGACAGGTAGAAATTTTCAAATTGAATTAAAATATTGTAATTTTTGGAAAAGATAGAAAATTACGAAGTTTTAAATTCCCTCCAAAACTTTTTTCAAAATTGAAATTATTTATGCTACCTTTGATGACGTTGGAGGATTATTAGACTTCTCTGGGAAACTTACTGAAACTTAAATTCTAAACACACAATTTCAGGCTTTCTTTAGTGGCGTTAAAGGAATTGAGAAGACTCGAGGCATCTCTCCTGAAATATTTTGACACTGAAGCACAACTCAGGATATACGTATTTCTTCATGATAGAGTAAAAGAAAAGAAGATGATTTTTTTTTTTTGAACTGAAGTCTCATTTAGTTATCTTTGGGAAGTAAAAGTTCAAAGACCCTCCCCTGAAAGATTTTCGATACATAGACGGGCAATTTCGTGTTCTCTTTGGAGACGTTAAGAGACAAAAAGTAGTTAGGGATTTCCCTCCGAAATTTTTCAAAATTGAAACCTTAAGCCATCCTTACTTTAGACCATCTTTGGTAGTAACGTTAGCAAGGACTCTCTCCCGAAATGTTTCGAAATTAATGTTTTAAAAACATTTTTTGGGTTATATTTAATACCGTCAAGAGAAGAGGCAGGATTCGGGCGCTGAGTCCCAATATTTTGTGGCATTGAAGCTTCAAGAATGCAATTTTAAGCTCTATTTTTTGAAACTGAAGGTTCAAAATTTTACTTTTAGCATAGGTACCCATTATCTCCAAGAGCAAAAACTTATCATCCAAGAATTACATGAAGATCTTTATAAAAACGAGAGCCACATGTGAAAGAAAAAGAAAACAAAAACTTTTAAAAACGCCCCTTAAAAATAATTCAATAGCGCCCCTTAGGCCATGATTCTTTATAGGAACAACTGCTTTGAGGCTTTGTCTGACTACATTTAGTAATAAAAGGATTTAGGGACTCTTCCGGAAATTTTTGGGCATAGAGACTGTAATTCGGGAGCTCTCTCTTTTCTAAAAACACATTTTAGAGCTAAAGACTATAGAAAAGTAAGGGGGATATCAACTACCGTTAACTGTTTGAATTTTAAATCTCTAAAATGCCATTTGAGGCAATGTTTGACCAAGGTGTTGAAGAAGAAGTGGGAAAAGAACACTCTTCCGAAAATTTTTGAATATTGAAGTCTTGAAACTGCAATTAAATTGCACGTTGTAAAAGTGAAATTTTAAGATCTCTTTGGACTCTTTAAGGGGGTCATGAGCCTTCTTTGAATTCATGCTTGGAGGATATACGGGCCTCGACTTCCTACCCTAAACCCGCCACTGAGAGGCTCTCTATTCTTTAATTTCACCACTGGTAAAGAGATTGAAAATTACGTGCCCCTTCTAACTCGGCCGGCTTGGACTTCTACCTCTTTTCGATTTTTTTATTTTTATTTTCAGCTGAAAGCTTGGAAATTATTTGTGAAAAAACTAAAACCGAAAATGATTGCACTTTATTTTAAATTTCTTGCTGGGAGGAATACTTACACTTTATTTCAAATTTCTTGCCGAGGAGGAATGATTACATTTTATTTTAAATTTATTGAGTGTAGCATTATTTCAAAGACTCTTATTTCCTGACTGACTAGAAAAAAAGAGTGAATGAGAAGAAAGAGAGAAACGTAATTTGCTGACTAATAATCTACATGTGTTGAATATTTTTCATTTAAAGATTTCTATTCAAAATGATTAGGATTTTTTCTATGCGTTTTCTTATTGAAATATCTTCATTTTCCCAAGACACGTTCTTTGTTCTCTTGAGTAGAGCGCAAGGGCTCCCTTACCCTCTTAGGTTGCACCACTACCTGATGTCATCTAACGAATTATTACTAGCAATAATTATTTAGTTATTTATGTATTTCAAGCTAAAAGTATGTAAATAATTTTAAGAGTAAACTTTAGCCAAATAATAATAACTACCTTTATTTAAAAAAACTTACTTTAAAACTACTTTTCAACTTTTAGCCCTAAATAAATTATGTATTAGTGCAGGGAAAGCTTAGTCCTATTTGGGTCGCATACAGTGGAACCACCCAAATGAACTTTGTATAAGGAATATGGGAAACGTGTACTTTCGCTTTAGGAACTAAAAAAAAAGTGGTGTACATTTCCTTTAAAGAATAAGGGAAAACGCATTATGTAACCATTATCAATAAAAAACCAACAAGATCTAGATCTAAAAGCAAATTATTTTTATAATTGTTCATAAACAACCATGCATGCATGCTAAGAATCTCTTACACATGTGCGCCGCTTTAAATCATGTTATTCTTAATCTATTCAATCCTGTATCATTCAAAGAGCAGCATCGACAGGTGTCGGTCGGTAGCAAAATCACGATTTCGAGACTTGAATTGCTCGATGACTTCTTTTCAAGGTAACTGGAACAAAACAGTTAAGTAATCGATGAAAGTTTTGAAGAACGTGATTGAAGACGATTTACTATCAATAAAAAGGGGAAGTATTCAAATTGCTTAGTATTAGAAGCGGAACTTTAACATGTTGAACGTTTGGGGGGTTAGATTAGAAGTCGCTGGATATCATGACGCATTGTTAAAACTCGTGAGAAACACTAAGTAGATTTTTTCTAAATTTGAAATCATTATTCCGGTGATAAACAATCTAATTGAAGTTTCTACTGCAGATAGTATCGCAGTTTACTTAACAATAAATGGACAAGGGGAGAAAAAACTTTGGTAATTTTAGAAGGGGGGGGGTTAAATCTTTGCTAAAAGATCAGTCTTACGCAGCAGCAAAGGGTGCAAACGTTCGGTAAAAAAGAAAAACGGAGGAAAAAAAACCCGTACTGAAAAAAAATTGTACCAGGTTTAAATTCGGAACAGTTGCAACAATTTCATAACTTTGCATCATGTTTGAAAATTAAAACATAAATAAAATGCAAAACAAAAAGACTCACTGTCCCTCGTACTCTCATGTTTACTTTCGAAGTAGAAGTAGGGTAGTCTGAGAAGTCACTGAACTCTTAAGCACAATTTCATTTTTTGAAATTTATATTGCTGCTAAACGCATTTTAATACCATTTGGTGCGTGATATTTAAAACATTTTAATTTTCCGTGTAAGTAGTTTTAAAACGCATGGAGAAATTTTATGCTTCTGACTTCAAGATGTTTAAGGATAAAATCAAAAATGAACTCCCATTAATAAAAATACATAGATTGTTTACAGGGACATCTTAGATAATAAGCTTTGGAAATCATAAATAATAACCCTGGAAGTGACATTAAATTGTATATCGATGGCAGCAAAGTTGAAAATCTTACAGGTAGTGGTGTTTATATCGAGACACCTCATACGACTTTTACTTTCAGTTAATGTAACCCAGACTTCTGCTTCGTCTTTAGAAGTGAACTACTTTACTAGCAGTGGATGCGAGACTTGAAGCCCTCCTGAGGGAAGTTGTTATGGAAATCTCTGAATTCTGACTGATAGCCGAAACTCAATAGAATATAATAATTGGGTCCATACTGGTGATAACATAAGCGTATCTATTCATCACAAGTTGAAGCGCATCTCACTTCAGCATGATATTCCTTTCCAGTGGATCCAATGTGGATGTGTTTCGTAACAAGAAGGTAGACTGTCCAATAAAGGACTGCTGCCAACTTGCCAGCTTCGGCATCTGATGAGCTTACCTACCTTGAATTTCTCTCAAATAAAAAATATAAATTCGAGGATTTGGTTGGTGCTCCCCACTTACGATTGGTATAGAGCTAGTAAGAAGGGACAATCGCTGGTTCTTCTACTTGACAGAAAACCCAATACTTGCCTTTTACGCCTTTCAAGTGGCCACATAAAATGTCCTTTTTCTCAGGGTATGAAATTTTACCCTCTTTGCTTAAAATACCACCAACATCAGGCGTCAGCATCAGCTGAATACATTTTAAGGTGCTTAGGACATCTTTGGGAGGAAATGCGCACTTCCCCCCTCCTTGTTTCCGACTTTCTATTCATCAACGAATATGTTGATCTGGTCTTTTCTTTGTGCTATAATTTTGACCGGTCGGCAATTTTTTGAAGCAGTCACCAAGGTTCTTGGAATAAAAAAAGCGAATAGCATAAAGAAAAACCAATTGTATAAAAAGGCGAACACGTTTTCTGCGAGCCATTGACCAGCAAACAGTTGTACCAGCGTTTTAACCTTGAAAGGAAACAAATATTGGATCTCTTCTGAGAAAACTTATGGTAGAAAATGAGAGGTTTTTACCTGAAAGTTGTTTTTATTTTTTGGTTAAAAATAAACATTTTCTTCGGGAGCTCTAACCAGTGATTAATCATTCAAAGGGGCCTTGTTCCTTAAAATCTTGAGTTCTACCACACGCGGACACTTTAAATCGCCATCATAACACTTTTGAAGGAGACGATTAAAATATGCAGACTGCTATTGTTACTGTTATCAGTAGTGACCAACCTAATGTCAGTGAGCCACATCCGACCCGCTAAGCTAATCCGTGTGGCCGGTGGTTTTTTTTTTCAATGTTACGGGTTAAAAAGCAGTCCAGTTGGTTCCAAATTTGACCATGTCACAAATTAAATTTCGAGCTAAACATTCAGAAATTAGTTTCTGAAGCATAGATTCATTTAATGAAAGAAGCATCAAGTAATAACAAATGTTATTTTTTTTTTCTCTTACCATACTTTCCATGAATTTTATTACGATATATATATATATATATATATATATATATATATATATATATTGAAGTTTGATGAGTTCTATTCAGTGAGAATCATTTTAATATGAGGTGTGGCTCTTCGGCAGAAAAAGGTTGGGTTGGGCAATGGGCACCTATTTTTATTATATTACCACGTATTTTCATTATTAATACTGTTTGAGTGCGTATTACACTTTCACTTATTCTGTGATTCCCTACTACTCATTATCAGATAGACTAGTCTCCAGTAAATGCGCTCGAGACTGACAGCTTAGAAATCAAAGGCGGTTTATCGAAATTCGTGTCCACTCTTATACTTATTAAATGTTTAAAGTCTTTATTCTTCGCTACGATACCTGGAAAGAAGATACAATCTATTAAGAGGTGTTGAGATGGCCCCTATCGAACAGTTTAATTCCGGGAGCTGCACAAGAAGCAAAAGCAACGGATGGGGAGGAGACATTTGGTCACGTCTATTTCATTGTGCCGAGAGAAAATCGTGAGGGCCGCGATTTCGGTTTCGAAAGTCACGAAATGATTTCCACTTCCTTTTCTTTCGCGCTGCCATGGGCTAAAAAAGCTTGTAAATTACAATGTAAGAAACTTAGTTCGCAAAACCTAATTAAACATGCAAATGAAGTAACCGCAATTTCAGCGCCGTTTAAATTAATCTTAATTCCATCTTAAACTTGTGATGAAAGCATAGAAGAAAAGTAGCTGATCTGGTGTTGGATGAATGTTTCCGTATCGATCAATCAGTTGATAAATGAGACCAGTATTCACACACACCCAGAGACAGACAGACAACTCGCCACTGAAGCATAGGGCTTTATGGAGAATTTCTAAACATTGCCGTTATTGTCAAGCTAACACTGGATTTGACACTTTCTTTGACTTTTAGTTTTGCCCGCCAGTTTATTTATTCATTTACCCTTAATACCGTCATTTTATATGAAATTCTACCTTCATCGTTTTGAAATTAATGTAACTTCTAAAGGGTATCTTGTTGTTGCTAGTACCTCATATTTTTAAATTAATTTCATTAACGTAAAAAAAAAAGCGGAAGGCGAGAATACGTTTTGCTTTCTCCTTTACCTACTCGACTTTAATTCCGCTTGCATACTTATTCTGATATATTCAAGACACAAAACTTATTGGCAGTCAAAATACACATTTTCCTTGATAGTAAGCTGATTTTGTTCAAATTTCAATGAAGCGTTTTACTTTTTAGATTTCTATTCACGGTTTAATCAACCAGTATGAAAAATAAAAATCATTATTATTTGTTTAAGAAACAACACATCTGCCGCTACATTCTTTTATTGGGGGGGGGGGGGAAGGTTAATAAAAATGCATCAATAGTATTTCATCGTAGAATATTATTCTTAATTATTTTTCAAGAACTAATTTTGCTTTGAAAATATCATTCGCGGCAATTCTGTTGCGTGTTTTCGAATAGACGAAATACAATTAGACCGAATAAGAAGGATAATTCAAATTGATTAGTCCCTACTTTAGGTTTTAAAATGGTTTTGTTTAGTATAGTGAACATTTAACATTTCAACCCTATGTTTAGCAAAGCTATTAGTGTCAGGATAATGTTCTAATGAGTTTTTAACTACCTTTACGATCACACGGTATAGCAGTTCATTAAAATGAACAATTTACATTAATGATACCGCCACGAGCAATGAAATCATCTCTTGTGGTGAGGTAATTCAGAAAAAGATTAATTTTTGTTGCTGGTGTCTTGATTTCTTCGTGATTAATGGCTTAAGAGCCTATGTAGTCTAAGTTTATTCCTGAAGTTGATTTCAGAATACCTTAGAAGAGAGGGCACCTTTCTACATGACTTTTAAGGGTGGTGTAACAACGATTACACTAATTCGAATTTGTTGATGCCATTATATATATATTTTCTTCATTCTTATTTTTAAAACTATATCAATACACCAACCTACAGTCTGCGGGCCACACGAAGCTGGAGCATGAAGCCCAATTTTTATATTCAGTTTTACGAATCGAAAACTAGGTCTGAAACCTTCTAAAACAAATGCTTACCTTTATCGGTAGTAATCATCTTACTGCGTATTTTTTTAATGAAAATAGGTTCAAAAACTGCGTACTTTTAAAATCATATAGGGCAATTCCATGGTGTCGAACGTAAAAAATGAAGAAATGTTTTTTAGTTTTAGTTCCATTTATCAAATATAAACTGAATAGAAATGATTAAGTTGGTATTCAAAATACTCGCTACATCATAATGAATAAAAAAATCATGTTAGTTTTTTAAAATAAATCTCTAAAATAGAAATTACGAAGATTTAAAGAGTTGGTGTCGGACGTAAACGCACAAATGGTAAAATTGGAGATGCACTTAAAATTTACTGAAACTCTGCGCATTGGCTTACATTTTAATTTTAAAAACAGTTAAGATCAATAGTATACTTATGATTAAAGCATATTTTAGTTTTTTAATGATATTGTTTTGAATGAAATTAATTTGGAACTACTTTTACCTTGGTGTCGGACGTAAATTTGCGGTGTCGTACGTAAACTCTTCGAATTGGACCTAAACCGTTGTTCTTAAATATAAATACATGCCAATGATTACATTTTTAAATAAGAAAATTAGCTTAACTTTTATTCCTAAGTCACAAATATTATTTTTTAACATTTAAAAGGGTTCATCAAATTTAAACTGTCCCCTTTTTCCTAATGGGATCGGAGGACGAATACGTTTAATAATGTCCCGTAATTTGTAAAATATTTTGTCCTCAGTTCTTAGCCATTTAAAATAGCCTTTAGGACTATGTATGACTGATACTACAATGTAATTTGCAATTTTTTTGGTGATACATCCAAGACAAAGCTTGGCACCATGCGCTACTACAACCCAGTCATTGATGTTTACTGTATCAAGATCTGCAGATTCTGCGATCCCGAAATTATCAGATTCTGACATAGAAAATATTGGTACTGTTCTTAGTTTGTTATTACGTGATATGTCACCAATTTGAACTTGATTGTGTCCAACTGATTTGACAAAATGAGCAGATTTGATGTTTGGAATAGGCAAACCAGCTTTCCAGTACTGATGCAAATGCTTTGTATCTATAGTGTACATCTTTTGCTGGAATATACTTTATATGCATATTTGGATTTAAAAGTGCTGCATCTTGAGAAAATTGCTCCGCTTTTGTCACTGTCATTTTTCCTGCTTTAACGCGGCGCCAAACAGTTTTTTTCACAGTGCCTCCTATGACATCAACCACCATCAACCAGAAAATATGAATATTAATCAGAACACTGATAAAAAAATGTAAGCATCCACTTGTACAAATCCAACTACGAAATCCATGTGTTCTGACTCTTTGCGAAACAGAATACAGGTTGTGTTGTGATGATCTAGTCTTCAAAACTGGGTTGCTGTTTTTTTCAAAGCAATAATATGTATATAAACTTTTTTTTAATGTAAGAGTTCCCAGAATAACTCAGGTGCATTGTAATTGTCTTAATATAAATGTCTCATGAGGAGAAAAAAAACTTTTAAAGTATTATTCTGAAGCAAATTTACTATTTAATAAGTAAATTTAAAGTATATGTATGCATAGTAAAGTCAAAAATATTTTTTTTAATCATGTTTCACTTTAACTTTGTAATTAAAGGCAAAATATGGAGAATCACAGTTGTAAACAAGTGTTATTTTTGGAATGTAACAGTGTCGGACGTAAACGGTGTCGGACGTTAAAAAAATTCTTTACGTCCGACACCTAGATTTTAATTAAAAATATTTACTTCTCACAAAATTTTAATAGATTACATCAATGAGACCAAAGATCTTACTTTGTGTACAAAATTAGATGTATGTAGCTTTAAAATTATTGGCCCAGCATAATTAATCGCACATTTTGGTGTCGGACGTAAAACAATGTGCCCCATGGGAATTCTGTCACAAATCAAAAAGAATTATATTCTCACACATTTTTGCAACATCACCTGCTGTATATTGAATATTTAAATAGTTATTCGTCTTAATTCATAATTTTAGTATGTATATTTTGGAAAAAACAGAGCTTTCTTTAGAGTCGTCAAATATAGTTTGAAAACGCTCTGGATGTTGACCTTAGTTTGACCTCTTGTAACTCAGTTAAAACTTAAGTTATCAAAATTTAGATATGAATTTCAGAATATACAACTCTTTACCTTTAAAATGATACCTTGTTTGCTAAGAAATATTAATTTTGAAAATTTGACCATCTGGTTGACCTTATCGTGGAATTGCCCTATATTTGAAATCTACTTATATTTTAGAACTGAAATAGATCAACAGTTTTTGCCGAAAAATTTTAATTCAATATAGGACTAAATCATAGAAAAGAGTTAGAAAAGAGAAAAGAAAACTGGCGCTTCAGGATTACCGACAGAAATGAAAACTTGTACAATCGCGTGTATATTTTTTAAATTGAGGGTGATTTTTTCCCTTCTCAAAATATGCCAACATGCATGTGTATCCATGTCCGTATATACCAGGGATTCCCAACCTGGGACTCTTCAGGGGGGCGACGGGTATTCGGATATCTGGCAATAGAAATTCTTAACCTTTCAAAATATATATACAGGGTGTCCACTCCTATCGTGGACCAATAGCTAATTTCTTAACCGTTAGAGATAAGCATATAGTTCATTTAGGAAAAAATCTCTAAATTACGAAAGGAATTTTGGGTCTATCCAATGTTTTTCAAAAAATCAAATTTTGAAAGAGTTACGAAATTTAGATTTTTATACAGCCCCCCAGTCCTATCAATCCTATTTAGTAAAACATTCTTGACACTGTAACGTTTAAAACTAAAAAAAAATTACTGTTCTACCACAAAAATTGACCGAGTTATGACGTTTTGAAAAATCAAGATTTTGCATTATTTCATGACGTCATCGAGAGATCGCTTAAGGACCGTATGCGAAATCCTTCAAAATGTGAATATGTGCCTATGTGAATTCTAGTGAATCAAGGAATCTCTGTGCCAAGTCTGATGAAAATCCGACGAAAATTGTGGATTTGTATAAGGAACAAATATACATACATCCATTTTTATATATACAGGGTGTCCACTCCTATCGTGGACCAATAGCTAATTTCTTAACCGTTAGAGATAAGCATATAGTTCATTTTGGAAAAAATCTCTAAATTACGAAAGGAATTTCGGGTCTATTCAATGTTTTTCAAAAAATCAAATTTTGAAAGAGTTACAAAATTTAGATTTTTATACAGCCCCCCAGTCCTATCAATCGGTTTGGGGTCAAAATGTCGCGGCCGAAATGTCGCGGGCCAAAATGTCGCGGCCAAAATGTCGCCGAGCCAAAATGTCGCGGGCTAAAATGTCGCGGGCAAAAATGTCGCCGGTCCAAAATGTCGCCGAGCCAAAATGTCGCGGGCTAAAATGTCGCGGGCTAAAATGTCGCGGGCCAAAATGTCGCCGGTCCAAAATGTCGCCGAGCCAAAATGTCGCGGGCTAAAATGTCGCGGGCCAAAATGTCGCCGGTCCAAAATGTCGCCGAGCCAAAATGTCGCGGGCTAAAATGTCGCGGGCCAAAATGTCGCCGGTCCAAAATGTCGCCAGCCCAAAATGTCGCGGGCCAAAATGTCGCGTGGTTAAAATGTCGCCGGTCAAAATTTGTCGCCGGGCCAGGATGTCGCCGGTCAAAAATGTCGCCGGTCGAAAATGTCGCCGGTCTAAAATGTCGCCGGTCCAAAATGTCGCCGGTCCAAAATGTCGCCGGTCCAGAATGTCGCCGGTCCAGAATGTCGCCGGTCCAAAATAACGCCGGTCCAAAATATATCCGTTCCAAAATGACGTAAGTGTATAGTACAGATTAAATGTTTCCAGTAATTCAAATTCAATGCAGCTTAATTATGTAGCTCAATTTTACTAAAGAGCTTGTCACGATATGATAAATACACCTGTTTAGTAACTTTTTTTAAACGTAGCAGTTTAGAAAATTAGCTTAAGTTATTGACAAAAATGTAACTAAATTGATTTCTTCTAAAGCTTAAATTATTTCAGTACCAAAATAATGCCATAGTTTTTTCAGGGCTGTACTTAGGGCCCAGGGACGCTAAATTTCTTCCTTTTTTAATACGCTTTTACTAGTTTCACAAGTAGGTTTTTTTGTTTGTTCGTTTGTATGTATGTAACTCTGAGTCAAAAATAAAATTCACGTTCTTTACAAACGTATAAAAGTAATATGTTTAATACCATTATTATTACTAAAGGCTAAACTATATTGCATATTGATGTATAATAAGTGCATTTGACATTAGTTCTGACTTGGGCATCGATCGTCCACAAAATGCATATTATAAGTGCATGTAAACTTAGCGGATATTCAACAGTTTTCAAAATCTTCTTTTGAATTTGATTTACTCTAAAAGCGTATTTTTTAGTTTTTTTAAACTATATTTAGGATTATTTCTTTTTTTTCACACAAAGAAATTAAACAAATAAATTTGCTGTAAAGGCATTTTTTTTTTTTTTTTGCAAAAACGGAATACCGTTTAAGCACCGCGTAGCCGGCAATTTTCTTATAGAACATTTTCTTTAAGAGTTGTTTGGGGACGTTTGAAATCAAATTAGTTCATGGAATTATTGCTTTCTTTGTAACAACTGAGTGGTGGAAGGGGAGGTGAAATGTCAAGAGAAAAAATGGTACTATATTCAACTCCACATTTAAATACTGATTGTAACGAAGGTACAGAACCATGTCTGAGCTGATTAACGCCAGAAATGAATAAGCATCTCTCCCTTTAAGACCATTCTACAAACAAAATTTTGTCTGAATACTTGCATTACTTCTTGATATACATCACTCACAAACAATGAAAAATAAAAAGTTCAATTGCTCTGCTTCCTCGATGATGTGGCGTATCTTCTGAAGGCTTCCTATGGGCCAATTTTTATTTTATTTCATCTGAACCTTCTTCAGACATTAATCACGCTATGCTGAAAACGTTCCATTACATTCTTGCATGTAAAAACTTGGAAGAACTAGCGGTAAAAACCAATCAGCACTGAATCACATATTGGTTGGTACATGTATGTACCAAATTTCATTCTAATTCACGCACTAAGTTTTGTGGTAGAGTCGCCCCCAAAAAATGGGTCACGCAGATACACACTTAGGGCCATGCTCCACATCGACGTAAAGCAGAAAAATTAGGCAGAAGCGTAAAATGGATTCAATGGTGTTCCTATGGAAAGTACCCGGATTTTCGGTTTCTGCCTTCAGTTTCGGTCGCGTTTTACGCTGATGTGGAGCAGGGCCCTTACACATTTTCCCTTAAAAAAATAAACGATAAAATTGAATTCCTCACACGTCAGAAAGTGTAAATTCTTCCAAATTGACAATTTTTCACTGATCCAATACTTTCTTTTACACATTTTATGAAGAAGAAAATAAAAAGACCTCTATCACTTAAATTATATAGACTTGCTTTCGATCATGTAAGAAATTTTAACAGAAACCAAGTTTCAAACATTGTATATCTGTCTTATTCATTTCACTGTTCTTCAACTTCTTTTTTAACACACAAATTTTCCTTTCGATATCAATTAAACTTGGTTTGGGCTGCTAATCTATTTGTTTTTAAGTTGGTAGATAGCGAGTTACGGTGAAATAAGCTATTGTAAATAAATAACGTACGCTTGTTTGAAAACTATTTGTTTCTTGGAAAGCGCTCGAAACAGTTACAAGCCGAAAAGGTAAATTTTTTTTAGTATTTTCAAAAATTTTAGTCCATACTATCGTTAACGCACACGTTCATCAACAGCAATTAGCAATTTTTTGCTAATTCGGTGTAAAAAAGCCTTTTCATATATTTTAATTTTTGATACTAACTGTATCAATATCGGACCTTCTACATTTTTGTCTGACGACATTTGAACTGGCGACATTTTGGCCCGCGACATTTTGGACCGGCGACATTTTTGACCATCGACATTTTGGACCGGCGACATTTTAGACCGGCGACATTTTTGATCGGCGACATTTTTGATCGGCGACATTTTCGACCGGCGACATTTTGACCACGCGACATTTTGGCCCGCGACATTTTGGGCAGGCGACATTTTGGACCGGCGACATTTTGGCCCGCGACATTTTGGCCCGCGACATTTTGGCCCGCGACATTTTGGCTCGGCGACATTTTGGACCGGCGACATTTTGGCCCGCGACATTTTACCCCGCGACATTTTGGCTCGGCGACATTTTGGACCGGCGACATTTTGGCCCGCGACATTTTAGCCCGCAACATTTTGGCTCGGCGACATTTTGGACCGGCGACATTTTGGCCCGCGACATTTTAGCCCGCGACATTTTGGCTCGGCGACATTTTGGACCGGCGACATTTTGGCCCGCGACATTTTAGCCCGCGACATTTCGGATCGGCGACATTTTGGCCGCGACATTTTGGCCCGCGACATTTCGGCCGCGACATTTTGGGCGTATACCCTATCAATCATATTTAGTAAAACATTCTTGACACTGTAACGTTTAAAACTAAAAAAAATCACTCTTCTACCACAAAAATTGACCGAGTTATGACGTTTTGAAAAATCAAGATTTTGCATTATTTCATGACGTCATCGAGAGGGACCGTATGCGAAATCCTTCAAAATCTTGATTTTTCAAAACGTCATAACTCGGTCAATTTTTGTGGTAGAAGAGTGATTTTTTTTTAGTTTTAAACGTTACAGTGTCAAGAATGTTTTACTAAATAGGATTGATAGGACTGGGGGGCTGTATAAAAATCTAAATTTCGTAACTCTTTCAAAATTTGATTTTTGGAAAAACATTGAATAGACCCAAAATTCCTTTCGTAATTTGGAGATTTTTTCCTAAATAAACTATATGCTTATCTCTAACGGTTTAGAAATTAGCTATTGGTCCACGATTGGAGTGGACACCCTGTATATTTGTAGCTCAAATTTTATTAGCTTACGTGAGGTTTATTAATGAGCTGAAAAAGAGCACAGAGGAAATGTTGTTCGTCAGAACATGTACTGATACGAAGGGATCGTCGATTTTTGAAGTGGTGAAGGATTATTTTGAGGAAAAAAGAAATTCAATTGTCGAATGTGAACTGTGCTTGATCAACAGATGGTGTCCCTGTGATATCGAATAGTCGTATTGGATTTCTTGCAAACCTTAAAAAATAAGAGCCAGAAGTGATCAATATCCATTGTGTCATTCATCGTCAACACTTAGCTGCTAAAAACTTGAGTGTTTTTTTTTACCTTACCTTACAGTTAGTCATTACTGCTATTTACAAGATCAAAGCTAATTCTCTCAACGATCGCCTGTTTCAAGAACTTTGTTATGAAAATGAAGAATTCGAACGCTTGCTTTTGCATGTGGCCGTGAGATGGCTTTCCAAAGGAAACTGTTTACTCCGTTTCCTTGAATTCTTCTCTCTCTCTATTCTGTTACTGAAGTTCACGACTTGCATGATCCTGTTTTAAGTGATAATTTGAAACAGCGCAAATTGGAACTTGCGCATATCACAGATATTTTTGAAAAAAATGAACGAAGTCAACATTAAGCTGAAAGGAAACAAAATGACTCTCATAAAAGCCAAAAGCATTATTTCAGCATTCATTGCCAATTTCGAAATCCATAAAACAAATATTGGCCGTAAGGAATTGATTCAGTTTCCGACCCTAAAGAAGTGTTTAATCGGTAATGATGAACTTCCTGAAGTTTTGAATTTTGTTCAAAGTTCCTGAATTTTGATTTTTAGTGATCACCTTGACCAGTTAAAAAGAACATTAAATCAAGGTTTGTACATTTGGACCACTTAGAAATTCCTGACTTGATTTTAGACCCATTTTGTTTTGAAGCTGTGGATGAATTGGACAATTCTTTGCAGACAGAGTTTATTGATTTGAAATTTGATTGAATCAAAAATTATTTTCAAGCAATACGGCTACGAATTTGACTGGGTGAAGCTTATGGGCACTTACTCACAACTTTGGGAAAAAGTTGAACAACTCTTCATCTCATTCCCCTCAAAATATTTAGTTGAAAGAGGGTTTAGCTCTGTAGTGCAGCTTCTGACGAAGCAAATAAATAAATTGGGCATTTGCTTTAAAGGGGACCTTCGATTTAATCTCACAAATATAAAGCCTGGCATCAAAGTTTTAACTGAGTTCCATCAAGCACAAGGCAGCCATTAAGAAGGCAAAAATGACCAAATCTTAATAGTCAACACTTTCAATTTTTTCTAGATTTCAATGTAAAATAAAAGCAGATTACTGAAAAATGTTGTATTCTTAATTTTGCAAAGTAAAAAAGTTGTAAATGATGTCGGTTAATTAAAGCACTTTAAATAACGGTTTTTCATTCATTATTTTTTTTTAAGGAGAATATGTGAAGAAAAAATATGTTTTGTTTTAAAGCTGACTATAGCTTTATCATGCACTTTTTAAAGCTTCAAACTAAAATTAGGCGTTTAGAAATATTACTGTTCACCAGAGGCAATGCCATCTAATTTGCGTTTTTAAGGAGAAGAAGGTGGGGGCGATGGGTGTAACTCAACCTCCACAGGGGGGGGGGGGCAATGGGCTACATATTTACATACAAAGGTATCGGTACTGGTAACGGTAACAGTGTCGCGAGACTAATTGTTTTATCCCGTCGCAAAAAATGCCCAACGCGCCTAAAGAAGTTTTCACTTCAAAAAAGTTTGATCGAATCGGACTGTTTGCTCAAAAGTTACTGAAGGGGTGGGGGGACGCAGATAGACTGACAGACAAACACCTGACATACACACATTTTCCTTATCTCAAAACCCTACTTTCCATTTTTTTAATTTTTCGATGTTTGTTCAACGGTTTTAGTTAATTTTGATTTTGTTTTGTACTCCGCGATATTTTTCGATGCATTATTTCACGCATTTTTCGTATTCCTTTTACTTTTTAGAGAAAAGCAGGCGAAAAAGTTTAGTGAGCGTGACACAAAATATTCGTTATGCTTTCAATTCCAAGGAGAAATAATATCCTGCAGTCCAAGAGCAAAAGTATTGCAAAACAATAATGTAATTCGATACGCTTAACCGAAATAACTGGCAATGTGACAATGATGTTAGAAGCGTTTAACTTTACACCCAATTAAGCACTGTCGTAAGAACTGCTTTTGAGGTCGCGGCAATGGTGTTTATTTTTCAATTCTTGACTGGAATTTCGGGAGCTTTTAAATAGTTGGTGGAAGGTTTGAAGACGTACGCAATAAAGATGTGTATGATGTGAACAGTAATTTCTTGTTAAATAAATTTCTGCTTTGATCACTGCTGCTTTCACATTCTTCGAATTGAGCAATAAGCAATTACATCAAAATTATTTGTTCAAGGGAGAAAATAAAAAAGTCAGTTGAAGAGTTTGTTGAATTTTTTCAAGGATGGTTTTTTATTTTTAAGTTAATGTTTAGGTTGAGGTTTAATACTTTTATGTTCAAAAATATTCTTATTACAGTAAAGTAAAAGAAGGGGGGGGGGGATAAAAGCACAAATATTTGGCTGCGTGCTCCCCAGAGCTTTTCTTGCTGTACCAAAATAAATATACTCTTCACTACGTACATGACTGCATAACAACGGACTTCTCAAAAAGTCATAAATACTAAAATAATATAAATATTGGTATTAAAAAAAATGTTGGTATTGAAGAAAAAAAAAGGGGGGAAAAAAGAAAAGAAATCCTACATGTTTATCTTCCGTTATAACGCTTAATTTCACTTGAGTTTTATATTTTACCTGCATTTATAATAACTTATCTACCAAATATTTTAAGTAAAAAAAAGGAACATTTAACAAAATAACCAGGTTTTCAAAATAATAAATAAGTAAATTTTTAGAAAAGGCATCTCTTTCTTTTCTCTCAAGCTACTGTAATTTAATTATACATTATTATATAGCATTATTTATTAAAATATATTATGTATAAATTAGAAAGCAATTTATTAATTCTCAACAAATAAGTAAATAAATAATTTTTTTTAAATATGAATAATTTTTAAAAAATAAAAAGAATAAAAAAAACCATGCTTTTTTTTTTACAAGTTTTAATACTGTATTTTAATTTATTACCAGTAATATAAACTCTATTATGTTGAACAGGAAGGACCATATGTCATTTATTTGAAGGTTGGAATTTCTTTAAAATATTTTTGTGTGAGCAAAAAAGGAAAAAAAAATAATCTGCTTCTTTTTATGACACCTATTTTAGTCATAAGTACCAGTGTGTTCTTTTAATAGTATTCAAATTATGTTTTTAAAACCAGAACAAATCCTATAACCACCGTTTATTAACCAAGGTATTGATTTATGCAGAAGATTTTAAATAATGAGTTTCCATGTCATAGATTACGCATCATTTGAAAGGAAGAATGGGTGTGTATGTGTGTACTTCTTTTTAAATTATAGGGCTACATTACAGGGATCAAAACTTTGATAACATTTAAAAAGCTAGTTAATTATTTAACAATGGGTGGTCTGTTTTATACTCACTTATTTAAAAAAAATCCAAGCATTAAAGCAGAAGGCACCAATGGGATAATCATAATATCATAACTTGTGAGTAGTAATTACTGAGGAAGCCATTTATCATACTTCCTTTCCATGATAACAAATCCGACATAAGCATTGAAAAGTTGTGTTATTGTTTGCGTAATTTTTTTGTTGATAACTTATTTAAATATCAAGCTAATATATAAAGTAAGGCACGTTCAGTTCCTTACGATGTTAGGCGAATGCCCCTTGGACTAGCTCTGTAAATCTGTTTTCACTGCATCCATGCGCAATAAACAAGAAAAACAAGAAAAGGAATACAGGATGTTTCGTTTTGAATGGGGAAAAAAAGAAAGTAACACCGTGAACGTTACAATCACTGTAATGAAATTCAGAGCGAAGTTTTAGCTATTCAAGTTTCTACAGATGTTCAATTCGGTACCATACCAAATATATTAATGCGGCATACCCGTCTCGCCGCATTCGTTACTGAGTAAGGTACGTGTTCTAAAAATGCCAGCCTAAGGTTCATGGTCTAGTATCTTGATCATTTGTAATTTAATTTGCTCCATATTTTCATATTTATCAGATGATTCATAAAAATAAGAACGGAAAAAAGAATCCAAGTTTAAGTTTCAGATATGTTTGTCAACAGTTGTAACAAAAAAAAAAAAAAAAGCTATCTGGTGGTGTTAGGCATGTAGGTACTAAGCATATAGGTACTAAGGCCAACTCTGAAAATTTTAAAATTCATAAGTGATGAGTATATGATTTATAGCACGTCAAGCATCTAAAAATGCATCATATGGGACAAATGATATAGTTATTTCGGATAAACACGGCGAAAGCACTACTTTAACTTTTTGACAACGTTTGAGACATCATAATCTTAATATTTAAAAGAAAAAAAACAACATTGCGTTGAAAATGTACTATAATTTTCTTTTTAAAACATCACAAACGAAATACATCGACCAAAAGCGTCGCATTCTCACTGTTATGCTTCGACTTTTGCTCAAAATTTTATTATTTTTTTTTAAATTGAAGATAAAATGTAAGCAATTTCATTAATGACCCAAATATTTCTGAATTTAATAATGAACTGATCAAATTTTGGAAACCTGCTGTAGCATCGGATCTCTAATGCATCATATTAACACATACGTCCCATCCATTTACACAAAATCTACCGAACCATCTTTCACAAAAACAGACATGTAAGTTATTTAGGCGTAAGTTATTACAATAATGTTTCGAAGAAAAAACTTCTTGCTCTACCGTAAATTCAATGTCATTAAAATGGTAATTGCACCAAATGGATTCTTTAACCCTCGTGGGTTCCTTGGGATCATATGTGACCCCAATGCAATTTCTGTTTAATATATTTTGTTAATCAACCATTTGTTTTTAATGGCATTTTGTGGCTTTTATTCTTCTAGTTTTCTATTCAAAATAATGCTATTATTGTGTTTTATTTTTCCCGAATTGCATTTTTTGCACATAAGACCCTTGGGGTCACTTCCCCAGAAGGCCAAAAAAAGAGGACGTTGCAACTTTTGTCCAAGAGAACTGGAAAATGTCATAAGTGTTTGAAATTCACTTGCAAAAATCATGTTTTTTCAAGTCTGTAACAGATGTAAATAAATCTACAGTTATTGTAAGTTTTGCTCTAAAATTATAGTTTTAATTCATAAACTAAATTTTACTTTAATTGTATCTTTTTTTTTTTTGTTTTTTTAGCATTAAAAAGTGTGTGAACTTAAATAATGCATGTAACATTCAATAATTATAATGAATTAATTAAAGGAAGCATTGGGGTCGTTTATGACCCCAAGGGTCTTGAGTGTAACTGAAATGGGAGGGACCCACGAGGGTTAATATATCTTTTCTTTGCTATACCCTACAAAAAGATTTAGTTATTTAAACAACAATGCAGCTGTTCACTTCATACCTCTTAGTTGTTATTCTGTGTTGCTTTGAAAAACGAAAGAATCAGTTTAACGCAGTAAAATTATAGTGTACACTAAAGATGAGATCAATTTGATAAATTAATTTTGAAATATTTCTTGAGATAATATATTTTTAGTTATTTTTATAGATTTCCTTAAAGTTTAGAACGTACTTTACGTACGAAGGGACAGGTAATAAATTAAGTTTTTATGAATTTTAACAGCGCTAACGATGACTTACCACTTCGTAGAATAAAGAGCATGTGTAAAATGCTAGACTTCAATCCAGATCACCTAAAGTTCAACTTTCTCCAGTCAAAAAAGAAAGAGAAAGTTATTAATGAGGGATGTAAAACAAGTTTCAGTAGCGTCACCCTCCCCATCTATTTTGGGATGGGCCATTATGTTAAGCAATAGCCCTACGTGTACATACCTTGCTTTCAGCAGTTCACAACACACACGTTATGAAGACATCTCCACTGACAAGTGACATTTCGGAGATAATGATACACTTGAACCTGGCAACATAGCAGAGTGGCTCTTCAAAGAACTTTCGTTATATGTCGCCGACCAATGAGCTACTTAATGAGTTCAAAATGAGCTTCACAACATTTTAATTAATAGATCGTTCTCTTAGTTTCTGAAGGATTTGAGAGCAGTGTTAATGTATTTTAGTCTAAGTTTTCTAGCATATGTCGAGGAAAAAAAAAGATCAAACTTACAAAAAGTTCACATAAACTTTTACAAAAGTCAAATACAGGAAAAATTATAAAAATCTATTAAAAAAAATACTTAGACTTCATTTAAAAGAACAGATTACATGTAATACCATATTTTAGGTTTTTGATCAATTAAAAAAAAACAATGAATTAAATTTAAATTTATGGTTAAAAATATTTTACGATGTGAGAGAGATTTTATAACAAGTATGGGTCATTTCATTTTAAATCAACAAATGGGGTGCGCATCACCATTTTTGATTTTGATGAAAATTTGCATGTGTATTCCTTTTACTTCCCAGAGCTCAAAATAGTGTTCATTTTATTTTTAAAAAATTTACTCTTTGATATGTAGGCCATTTTTGTTGTTGGCAACAGCGAAAATCGGGCGTTTTGATGCTTTGTCTTATGAACTATAACTTTTTTTCTATCAAAAATTTTGGACTCAAACATAGCTCATTGGAAAGCTAAGAAAAAGATCTTTTTATATATGCTATAAATAAATTTCAGATTAAAAAAAAAACATTTAATTTTTCAAGGTCAAAGTTTACGACGAAAATGACATTTTTTACTACTTTCGAAAATAAAAAACCTATGAAGGATTCAAAGCAACAAGCCCATTTTATTTATCATATATTCATACTCATGGTTACTTACTGTATAAAAAAATTGCCTGTTACTCCCCCCCCTTATGAGATATGCCCCCCCCCCCAAAGTTGTAAATTTTTTAAAAAATCCAATTTTCAACGCTAAAAAATGCATGTGGGGGGCAAGATAGAAATTTCTTTATTTGTGGTATTTTAAGTACTTTTTACCAGCTTTCTAATAAAACAAAAGTTGCTTTGTTATTCAAAGGCGTTTGGCAGATAACACGGACTGAACTTTCAAAAAATTGCGAAAAAACAACACGATTATTTTAATTTTTTATTTTTTTTTCTTTTATTAAAATGTAATTATATACCTTATTCTTTGCTTTAAATGCTAAAAAAGAATAAGAAGAGCAATGAAGAAACATATTTAAAGTTTAATAAGATAATTCAATAGTTTTAACACTTGGGAATATAGAATACCACTAAACTTGTCTGATTTTTAAACATCTGATTGCTACCTACAACAGGACAGAGCATTTCTCAATTTGTCCATTTTTGTTCATACCATGTGATCATCCTTGTTCTGGCTTGCTCTCACATGTGTATCTTAGTTGTCTTTCAAATTCTGAAAGAAGTAGGTTGTTGAGCTAGTGTTTCTGCTGTAAAATCTTGTGAAGCTGATGTGATTTCCTTTTCATTTCAAGTTCATTCATATTCACAGAATGTTTTGTTAAAGGTAAAAGTAGAAATTCTTTAGAATCCTTAAATATAAATTTAAATTTGTCTTTCTACATGTAAACTGTGAATAAGTTATGGATAACCCTAAATGCTCCATAGGAGTTTTTGAGAATGATGGTTGTAATATTTTAAGTTACAGTAGGCAGTCTACTGTAAATAGTATTTCTGAGTACAGTGATGATGATAAAACTTTACTGCACCTGAGAACTGGGTGTAAAACTATTGAAATTGTTTGTACCTACCATGCAAAAAAATTTCTTGACAAGTTTTGCCACCTTTATGGAACTTCTTGATGCGACCCATTTTGATTGCTCATATACTCAGAAATACTATTTACAACTTAACTTATTTACAGTCAGTAGAAAGACAAATTTAAATTTATATTTAAGGATTCCAAAGAATTTCTTCTTTTACCTTTAACAAAACATTCTGTGAATATGAATGGATTTGAAATGAAAAGAAATCACATGAGCTTCACAAGATTTTACAGCAGAAACACTAGCTCAACAACCTACTTCTTTCAGAATTTGAAAGACAACTAAGATACACATGTGAGAGCAAGTCAGAACAAGAATGACCACATGGTATGAACAAACCTGGACAAGTTGAGAAATGCTCAGTCCTGTTGTAGGTAGCAATCAGATGTTTAAAAATCAGACAAGTTTAGTGGTATTCTATATTCCCAGGAGGGTTAAAAATATTAAATTACCTTATTAAACTTTAAATATGTTTCTTCATTGCTCTTCTTAGTCTTTTTTAGCATTTAAAGCAAAGAATAAGGTATATGTTTACATTTAAATAAAAAAAAAAGATTTAAAAAATGAAAATAATCGTATTGTTTTTTTGCAATTTTTTGAAAGTTCAGTCCCTTATATCTGCCAAATTCCTTTGAGTAACAAAGCAACTTTTGTTTTATTAGAAAGCTGGTAAAAAGTACTTAAAATACCACAAATAAAAAAAATGTATGTTGCCCCCCACATGCATTTTTTTAGCGTTGAAAAACCGATTTTTTAAAAAAATTTACAACTTTGGGGGAACATATCTCATAAAAGGAGTGGAGTAACAAGCCAATTTTTTTACACAGTAAGTAACCATGACTATGAATATATGATTAAAAAAATGGGCTTGTTGCTTTGAATCCTTCATGGGTTTTTTATTTTCGAAAGTAGTAAAAAATGTCATTTTCGTCGTGAACTTTGACCTTGAAAAAATAAATGTTTTTTTTAATCTGAAATTATTGATAGCATATATAAAAAGACCTTTTTCTTAGCTTTCCAATGAGCTATGTTTGAGCTCAAAATCATTAATAGAAAAAAATTATAGTTCATAAGCCAAACGCCCGATTTTCGCTGTTGCCAACAACAAAAATGGCCTATATATCAAAGGGTAAATTTTTTAGAAATAAAATGAACATTATTTTGAGCTCTGGGAAGTAAAAGGAATACACATGCGAATTTTCATCAAAATCAAAAATGGTGACGCAACAACTTTTTTGAAAATTTGTTGATTTAAAACGGAATGACCCCTATCAGATTGCGCTATTACCTACGTTGATGAAAACATTACTCGATTGAAAATATACTATCTTACTATTATTATTACAGTAAACTCCCAATTATCCGAGGAATAGGGTGACTCGATAATCGCAAATAAGCGAATACCGCGGATAATGGAACAATAGGTAAAAACCAATCCTGATGTACGCAATAGCTAAAAAAAGGCCATAACACAACACATTAAATTACAGCTAAAAATGATGACATAGGAACTAAAAGATATCTTTAAGAGCAAAAAACGACCAATAATGCATTCTCATTTTTTTTGCGATACTTAAATCATCACCCTAAAAAAAGTAAAAGTGTGAAAGAACAGTGGATAATAGTGATTTTACTGTAGTTAAAATAATTTAATTTCTACAAGTACACTGCAAAAAATAAACCGTTTTTTTTCACAGTATAATACTGGCAGCAGAGGTTACTGTTTAAAACTGTAAAATGCACTGTAATAAACTACAAAACTAGCAATTTTGCAGTTTATAACTGTAAAGCAGCAATTTTACAGTTTTTTTACCACAATTTCAGTTTATTATCACAATTTTAGTTTATTACTACAAAATTAGCTGTATTATACTGTAAAAAAAACAGTATAATACTGGCAGCAAAGGTTTCACATTAAAACTGTAAAATGCATGGTAATAAACTGTAAAATTAGCAATTGTACAGTTTATTACTTAAAGGCAATATTACAGTTACTAGTGTAAACTTAACAATTTTACTGTTTATAACTGTAAACATAGCAACTTTTACAGTTTGTTACTATAAAATTAGCGGCATAATGCTGTAAAAACAACATCCATTTTAACAGTGTAATGGTGTCATAAGAAGGCAGAGTAAAGCTAATCCACCACGGTTTAGTAAATTGTTCTGAGGAAACCACTCTTTCAATTAAATTTTCCGATGAAGCCCAAATCAAATTTCCTGTAAGTAAGCGCATTCGAAGTACTTTTTTTCGTGACGCAGGGTGACGTTCCTACATTTAGTAAGTATTTTTACATCTCGAAAATAACGCAGATCAAAAATCCATTCAAAGTCAAATTTGAGTCGCTTAAAGCCGATTCAACTCCAAACTGGAGTCATTTTCCTTGAAAGTTTTGTAGGGTTAATCAGTTAGTAAATAAACAGTTCGTACTGTAAAAAAAAAAAAAAATGAAAGAAAAGAAAAGGAAAAAAAGTTTCGAAACTTTTCTTAGACAAATTGGTGTTGGTAATAAAATGTGGAGATCGACTTTCAAAATCAGTCGATACATCAGCCATGCCATTTAATCTTCATTCGGATAGTTTACAATTTATATCTTATTCCGATGTTTCTAACTTACAAAGCAAGCTGATAGTATAGGATAGTAGTGAGAGAAAGTCCCACAGGCAAAGTAACAAAATTTTTTTGAATGAAGGCTTTAAAATAATAGATATAATATAATTTGACCAAACAATTAACTTTAACATAAAAAAAAGCGTATGAGCTTAATACAAGTTTTAAATTTCTCATACTGTCCGTCCGTGAGAGTCGCGCCTAGCACTCACGAACCATTCCTCTTAAAAAAGGGGTGATGGGTTGCGAGTGAGAACTTTCCGAAGTTTTCAATTTAAAACTTGCATTTTTTTGCTATACTTTTGACGCATTCAACTAAACTTATGTGTTTGAAATTAGTATCGTTCTACGTTGTTTGATACGGCTCAAAATGCTTCTTATTATTCTTCCCCTCATTGTTGTCTTACCTATTACCCCTTTTTGGTAAGATCAGAGTAGACCTGACGCATGCGTAAATGCGCGGAAGGTTTTACCTAAGAAAATCAGACAGTAGCTAGCGATTCGCGATGCACATTCCCAGTGGAAATGTAAATAGTGAGTAAAGCATGCATTTTTTTTCTTTCTTTTTGACCTTAAATTTAATGGTTTGGTAAATAATTTTGTTTTTATTCCCTTATGTTCATTTTTTAAAATATTTAACTGTTGGACGTCCTCTCACTGTTGAACATACTGTACTTTCAAAAGTTAGTTTTTACTTTCTAGGTAATATTGCTAGTGCTAGATTTAACCATTTAACGGAAACACCCTACATTTTTTAAAATGTGTGCGTGCATGTGTGTGTGTGAAAGTTTGCCAATACTTCCGGATTACGTTCAAATGCATCAAAAAAAAAAAAAAAGAAAGAAAAGAAAAGAAAAGAAAACTATGACTTTATCAAGGTGTCTGGCTCAAACAAAAAAAATCTAACGCCTATTTATAAGATACATTCCCCCGCCCTCTTTTTATTGTTTAGAAGCTTGAAAATAAATCTTATATAAAAATGATGGTGCAATCTATTTCTTGACACACAGTTCAATCAATCAACTCAACAAGGTTTTGACCACATTATCCCTTTGGGTGGATATAAAGTCAAGCACTTCCAAAGATTAACGACAGTTTTACGTGGAAGTCTCCCAACTTGTTAAACAATATTTGATTCAGTATGTTTAGACGCATGTAAGGATGGTGGAGGTAGTTCTTTCAACCCTTTTGACATGACAGAGTGCAAGTAGCAAAACTCAACAGGATATTAACCTTTTAAAAAGACGTCGTGTTTTGTACCTCTTTTCAAATTCCATAATGTGTGATGAAGCATTTGGAAAGCAGAACGTGTAATTATTGGTGATTTATGAAAATAGCCACAAGTGCGTGCTTAAAACTCAGGCGTTGAAGTTGTGACATTTAATTAATTTTAATGAAAAAAAAATGGTATCAAAGTAGATTTTATCAATTTTTCAGTTTTGCAGAGCTACTTGGTAAAACACATGTGCATAATCATCAGCGCATATTCATGAAACTGAAAGTATTTTTTTTTCTCCTCAGAGTTTCACAGACAACAATTAACTGCTTAAAAAGTCATTTGAAAATGTATGCATATAAAAAAATAATTACTGTCTCATTTATCAAATATTCATATAATCAATTAAGCCACATCATATGCTTAAAGTAATTGGATAGTGTCAGAAAATGAAGGATCACAAAAGGGTTAAATATGATTTAATCTTACGTATTTACAACTGAAACTACTAAGAATCGCTAGCTAATTTATGAAAAAAATAATTCTGGATATCCAGAAAGTAAATATTAAAAAAGTTCTGGACAATTTACGTACATATTGATTGATTCAAGTTGTGTAGTTTGATTATATTTTACTAAAATTATCAAAATAAACTATTACAAAAAGAAATACTAATTGAAGCAAATTAATTTGTTGAAATGATGCAATCTCAATGTTTGACTTAAAGCTCAAGAATTACGAATGTAAGCAACCCTGAAGCTGGCAATTGAGATTTTTACCACTAGATAACTGGTACTATTAATAATAGATGAACTAAACCTTTGTTCTTGTAGTTTAAATTGAAAAAAAATTAATAAAACACAACTGTCACAAAAAACAAAAAATATAACAATTTCGATGCTACAGTACAGCCTCTTCATCAGTGTTAAAGGAGTTTTTTCGTGTTACCAATACTTATCTACCGTATTTAAATTAGTAAGAAAACCTTTATTATGCATACCCTTCACTATTTCAATAAGGGATGATATTGTACATTTCAACAATTTATATACTTAAGGTATAGATAAAGATATTATATATTTTTCGATTTTGTCAACGACTCTTTTCTACGTGTAATGAAATTTAACGCATGTTCAATAATAGCATTTTCATAGTGTAACGCTGAACTGTTTTGTTGCTCTGCCTTGAAAAAAGGCAAAATAATTAGCGAAAAGACAGCTGTTTTAAAACATTTAAAGCTTATTCCAAATACTTGTACATTGATTTTACTCTTAGTTTAATGTAATATCACCTATCACTTACGTGTATTTTTTTTAATTTTCAAATGCAATCTATGGACAATACCACGACAGAAGATACATCCTTGTTTCAGATTCCAGAAACATACAAAGACTCCAATATTTTGAATTATCGCTTCATTTCATGAACTTAGTGAAGAATATGAATTCTACTCATACGTAATGCAATTTAACTTTAAAGATCTCCAAAAAAACATTTAAATATATTTTTTGCTTATTAATGGACACTTCTCATAACGGTTACGTCTGTTACTGTGCCAAAATATATTATTTATATATTGATTGTAAAAATCTTCAAAAGCTAATTGCATTACAAAGAAATAGAGCCCCTGTTCTTCAAAAATTTCATGCAATCAAGCAAGAATCTAACATATTGGGAGTCTTTGTAGGGTGTTTGTGCAACAAATGTTCAATCTATGAAAATGGAACTGCACCAATATGATCGTTGTGAAGAAAACAGCACAAATACTTGGTGGTCGATATAAATACCTTCAATACTTTCAACACTCATTCTCATTTGTTCTCGGTTAAGTTATGTTTACATTTATCCTCAAGCAAACCACTCGGCACTCTTGAACATGGTGGGCTAAATTATGCGAAGAACGTATTGGGCAAACATCCGCAAGTGCCAACCATGTAATTTGGTGTGATGTAATGAAGTCCAGCCCAATTAGAAATGAAAAATGCGTCGAAAGTACCAGCACACCCGATGCCATTCATCGCCCATAAAAATGTCATTTGGAATTAGGAAGACCTCGGGCCTTTGGAAAATTCATACTCAGGTGAGAAAATGGCGTTTTCCATGCACAAAAATAAATGTGCAAGTAACTCATGGGAGAGAAAAAAAAGGAGTGTGTATCTTGTCATTACAAAGGAGTTTTTGCTGCTACAAGGTGTCTCTTATTATCATAATTGCCGAGTACATCAGATGTCTTAATTTGACTCCATCGACACATGTTTTCGTAGCTTCTTTGTGTTGATAACATGGAATTAGGGAACATAAAATCACCCATCAATTGCTCATTGGACAATTTTCTGATAAAAGGTGATGCGTCTTCTTTATCAACTTTTTTATTTAAGCGTTTTTCTCCCTATCTGTATTGCCTGCCGTCGTATAGAGCACAATTAGTGTTGTATTTCTGCGTTTTATGTTGCTGATATCGAGTGTTATTTTCTCAGCTACAAGCAAGGATAGATAAGATATTTAAAGTTGCTTTGAGTCGTTTATCACTAGCAATGCATTATTTAACTTAGTTATTTTTTATACAGAATTCTTGATGTTTAGTACAGTATCTTGTGTACAGTTGTGTACAGTATATTGATGTTTAGTCTTCTCCTTTTGTTTTCAAAATTATGACATGTAAAATCGTGAAAAATGTTTGGAACAGGGCAGTACCGAATATAGGAGCTAGCAAGTTGGGGCCCTTGCTACGCGAGGCAAATTCACACTATTTCTTCTTATTTACTTTCATACTGGGTGTAAAACTTAAAGGAAGAGGGGTAAGGGCGGCAGTTTCAAGTTTTTGTCCAGAGTTCGTTTGCTCCGGTACTGGAACGGGGAAATAATTGAAAAAGATGACTCTTTACTTTGTGTGGCGCAGAAACTTTCACTGCAAAATACCGAGTCACAATTAGAACATCTCGTATTTAGTTTCACTATATTTTTACTTCAAAAACAATACTTAGTTTTTTAAATACACTATTCCTTTTTCCTAATCTCACTTTACCCCACCATGAGGTAAAAAAGGAGATATTCAAAGCTTGATACTTAATTTAAAGTTATCACTAAGAGAATATAATTTAAAAACATTAAATTATTCTGCCTAATGTTTCATTGTATGTGAATCCAATTTATATTGAAATGTGTCACATGTTTTATTAAATGAAATTTTGTAGTCGGACTGGAAAGTATTTTCCTCAACAAAAAAAGTTTGATTTTACCTCCATCTCCACCGCCTGACCAAACTGTTCAAATAAATTTATCTCTCTAAACTGGGAAAAACTGAACGTATATATTCATATTTTAATCACGATGAATAAACCTTGGCCCATAATACTAATCGTATTTATTACATGCATTATTAACTTAAACAGAAAAAAATATTTTTAAAATTATTCATCAGATTTCAGTTGCAGGAGAGTATCTTGCTCTCATAGAAGATTCTTTTGAGAATATATTTTCCCCTCACATCTTTAAATTATATGAAACAATTAGTATCAAAACTAACTCAATCCATTTTTTAAAATTATACAGGGGAGACAAAAGTATTTCACATTCTGGCCAATTTTTCTTAATGATTTTTTGTTTCCTTTGAAAAACATCTGGGGAAAGACTTCATTTTAATTTTCTTTTTTTCTTAGAAGTATCTTCTAATTTTTACAGATAAAAATAATGTGGATTGCGTAGATTTTAAATTAAAACGGGTTTTTGGAAGCGGTTTTCGACCTAATTGAACATGCTACGAGTTCCAAATCGTTTTATGAAGTAAAAATAGTGACAAAGTTAGCAATCAGGATATAATTAAAAAAATAATAACTCGAGAAAATTTACAGCTACAACGACTTTTGATTTTAGAACCTGTTATGTGTGATTGAAAAATGTGAAAATTTAAAAATAAATACTTACCCATGAGATTAAAGCCAAGAACACGTCAGATACAAAAATAAATAAGTAAATAAAAATAAAACCGAAACCTATTCATGATCTTTATATGTAATAAAAGAAGCATTAGAACCTGTAATAAACTTTAGTATAGCTGATGCTTTTGATGCTGGAGACATCAATATAAATCTGCGATTTTAAAGACTTAAAATAAAAAAAGTAAGAACAAGAAAAAAAGCTAGGGTATTGTGCTGGTAACAAAACCCTGGCGTAAGTTAAGCCTTCTTCTATTCAAGTTCTGCACTTAAAAATTCCCCTGTCAACGTTCTTTCTAGTTCTTGTTTTGTGAATTTGGACTAGGCAGTAAAATACGAAGTATGAAAGTTTTACAACCTGGTTGTTAATGAAGTCTTTTGAGCCACAGTGGCAGTGGCGACAAAAGGCTTTTGGGATTTTCACACCCTTTCGCACTGAGGAGGACCTTGACATTGGTTCCACCTTCAGTTTCGCATGGAATAGCTGTGCCCTCCGGGCATCAGTTATTTGAGGAGAGATGACCTCCATGTAAAAAGACCCACCAGTGGTACGTCTGTTCCAATTGGAGATGTTTTCTAACAAAGCCCTATTTGTATCTTGTTTCAGTATTGATATAAATACCCTCTAAAGAGGTTGCTCAATAAATAGCACGTTTGTAAATTTTAATAAACATCAAAATGATGGTAGCAGAAGTGTCGAATTTTCTTTAAAAAAAATTACTCTATTGATGTTTGAATACTGAACGTTGTGAAGTTCTTTAATTACGAACTCCAAGAGTTGATTAAAATATCAAAATTTACCTAGCTTAAAAAATACTAAATCAAGTAATATATATTTCCTTTTTTTAAGCATGTTTTAATTTTTTTCCCCTTCATAGCCTTTGCAGTTTTTACAGCTACTTATTTTTTATAACTGAAGACTTAATCTTTTTAAATAAAATCCAGAATTTTATCGATAAATGATCATCAGTTAATATAAAAAGCTGTGTGTAAAAAAAAATCTTTCCATTTCCGATTTTAACAAAAATTGGTATGAAAGACGCATAATGACAAGGTAAGTGATCCTGCTAAGTTTTAGATTTCTACTTCAAAAATTGTGCAAAATACAGAGCTGTTAAAAAACGAAATAAGAGCAAAAGTTTTTACATGCAACTTCTTTTCTAATTATAGTAGAATAAAAATTCAAAAACCATTGTGAAGGCAAGAAATAGAGCTTTCCATTGACATATTACATAATATACATACGACACGTTTAAGTTTCTAACTGCCCCAAAATGGTTAAAAAAATCATTATTTTTACCAGCAAAAATGTGATGCGCAATAAAAAACGCAACCACTCTTAACAGCCAGACCCCTCCCCCCCCCGCCCCATGCTGCTTAGAAGAACATAGGGAAAAGATATATTAAAGAGCCAGGCGTCTTAAAATTTTCACTTGAAAACGTAAGACTATAAGAACTCTAAGACTATAATAGCAGTTAAACGTAATTGTATTCACACTTCACTCTACGTGTAGAACAAAAAGGATCAAGTTGTTCCGGGCAAGTTTTGACATTGAAGTTTTATAACAACCGATTTCTCTTGCTATTAAACTGATTGTTAAGTATGAACATATTCCTTGAGCTTAATATTAACTGTCCAAAAAGGTCATAAAATTTTAGCAAAATCGTATTGCTTTTCCCATTCGTGCTTTGAAAAGAGTCTATAATTTAAGAATATTTAGAAAAAAAAAAATCACGTGCTTTTACGCTGTAATGTCCCCTATGACAATATTTTGAAAAGATTTATAATAAAAAAAAATCTTGATGAAAAAATACTTTTTAAACTTGCTATTCATTGTTTTCTGAGCCATAAAATACACTATAAAGGCCATTCTACAGAAGAGCAGACCTATTTCGTCCTGCACGCTGACAGATTTATTTTTTACTTCGAAAATAATCAAAATATGTTATGAACAAAAATGTTTTACTAAAAACTCATACATGCATGCATGTGGGATTTCTTGGCAAAAAAAATCATTTATTACACTTTTCAATTATTACTGTTGATGTTAAATTTATATATCTCTCACGTGAAGGACACAATCTCTGATTCTAAAACTTTGAAATAGAAGTTTGCTTCTTCTTAGTTTGAGAAATATTCACATTGAGTAAACGAAATAGTTGTTAATCATTATTAAATTTGAATTATGATATTAAGATCGAGTATCTATCCTATTTACCAGTACATATCGTGAATGAATTTGTTAAAATCTTTTGTAAACAAAAGCTTTTTCGATGCTGTATCGCTATTGCTGTTATTTAAATAATTTCTAATTTTGAACTAAATTGCTTGTTTTTATTAAATTATATTACTTATATGTACATACCAAGTACTGCAAGCTCTAAGTGTTTTAATTGTTGAAAGGGATCCAGTTATGTAGAAAAAAAATGTAGAAAGAAAGAAAAAAAAAATATTTTCAGTTACATTTTGAATTATTGGCTATATGTTGTGTTCTTAATTTTATTTGTGTTTCACAACAAATATTTTAGGGAACTAGCAAAAGTGAAGTAGAGTTTAAATCCAACGTTAAAAATGCACAAATATACAGGTATATTTTTAACGTTGGATTTAAACTCTACATCTTTCGCACAAAGGTATTTATTTTCTTCTTAACAAAAGTGAGTTTAGAAAAAGCAGAAAAGCAATCTATATTTGTTTTATTGTAAAACAGCAGTCGTGTATTTGGGTTAAGATGTTTGATTTAATGCAAATACAGAACATAGCATATACTGCAATTGCATTGCGAGTTTTTTTTCCTTCAAAACTGTGTTTAAGATATGAATTAGAGCCACATCTAAGCCAATTTCTTATTCTTACTGTTTTAATTAACACAAAATACATTTTTGAGCTTTTGTTACACTATTTAGATGAAGAAAATTGTGAATGAATCATTTTCAAGAGATAAAATCTTTGTCAATCAGGAACCGTCAACAGTCAAAAACTGATTTGACGCGTGGCCATCAGCTAGTCTCAATAGCTCCCCACCCTTTTCTTGTAATAAATTGTTTTTTAACCTCAGCATCATGTCGAAAAGATAAAAGTTGGCAGGTAAAAAAGCCAATATAGACTTCTTTTTCATTCCTCTGTCGTTTAACTTTCTACTTCAACAAGTTACCCTCCTTTTCTTCTCCTTAATTACCGGCTGGCCGTGCTTTCGGCGGTCCATCATTTGAAACCGGTTGGAATGCTTTGTGCTCCAAGTGTTAAGCCCTGCCAGCGGCAAAATAACACTAGAGATTAATATACAAGCAATTAGCTAAACATGCATCTCCTTTTTATATTATTGTTTTTCACTTTTTCCCTTATTGGTTTTTCTTTTTTTTTTCTTTTCCTTCTTTCTTTATTTATTTTTTTATAATTAATAAGATTTGTATTGAGGATATTTAAAACGAGAGTATCATTGAAAGGCGAAATTCATTGATCGCTTTATGATCTCTATTTAGCATAGAAAAGCAACAGAATACAAGCTTTGACAACATCTATTTTTACCCACGAGATATGAGTTTTCTACTTTAAAAATCGCCCAAAACATTTTTCTTACAGACCGCATATGCCCCCCTCCCCTTCTTCCATTTTCATTTGAACTACATGAAAGAAAACATAAAAATATACATTTAAAAAAGTTTTTCACTAAAAAGTTTTTTGAATGTAGTTTCCGCAGGATTTTTGGAAGACGTGGAAGCTTAAAATAAAAATTGTCGTCATTTCATACTTACGGATAGTTAAGATACATAACCATAATAAAAAGAGATTAATATGCATATTTTGATAATTTTTGGTGAACAGTGCTATTTTGGCAGATTGTACGATAGATCTCGATACAACTCCAAGGCATATGGCGAATGGCGAGAGTTCGAAAAAGAAAGAAAGCTGAGCTATCATTTTTGAAAATTTTTCTTAAATCAACAGAAGTTCAGCAAAAATAATGTGTTTGGTAGAAAATTAGAAGTAAGATGTAGATCTCGTCATCTTTTTTTCAGTTACTATAAATCGTTACTTATTTTAAACATTCATTATTGAAAACTCAAGGTAAATTTTAAATCATTGATTTACGGTTTGCATTTTACTCTGGAACGTTCTTCTATGATTACTCGAATAAATTTTTATTTCATTCATTGCTATTGTATCTTCTCAACCCTAATATAAAGTTCGATTAAACAAGAATCCATTTGTTGAATTTTAAAGCATTTTAAAGGCTTCAATTTAAAAAAAAATCAAATGTTAAATGAGTAGTAAGAAATTGTTTAAGTACAACGGCTCTCTTCTACTTCAATTTTTTTTTCTATAACTATTAATGTCTATATTTTACGGTAAAAATTTCGCAGTGAGCATAATATGAACCTTTAGATTAGCAAAGTAAGTGATAAATTTTGCAAGAGAGAGGTAAAGGAGAACGTCAATCCATCCTACCCCCAACTTCGAAAATTCTACCCTCCGTGTTTTACCAGAAGACAAATGCAGGACCGTGAAAAACACTAATGTGAATGAAAATAATTATTTTTATTTCAGTATAATGAATTATTTGTTGAATCTACTGAATTGATAAATTATTGTCTGAATATTGATATTCAACATCTAAAGCACATTTTAATGATATTTTTTTCCACTAGTACAGAAAAATTTTGAATGCTCGCTTGTGCACTTAGGATTTGAATGAAATTTTCCTACGTCTCTTTAGTTGGCAATTAAATTCACTCTGCCAGAAAAGCAATTTTATTTAAAAAAATTAATGTGCTTTTTTTCCTTCTCGACACCCTTTTCATTAGATCCAAGAGAACATTTTCGCCAGCCATGGGCCATTTTAAGTAGCTAATTTTACTTATTCCTCTAGGATTAATATGAAGCAAAAATTTATCCTGAAGTATAAAAAGTTTTAAAATTTTCATAAATGGTAAAACATTTTCGACAAAAAAAAGGGAAAAGCAAAAGATGGATTCAATCTTGTTCATTCTGTCTCATTCAACGATGTTTTTTTTTTTTTTTTTTCTAATTTACGAACCATTTCGAAATTTGTTTCGCCAACAAAAGGTATTGTTTATGGCTAGAAAGATTTAAAGCAATTAAAAAAAAGAATGAAAACTGTGTACGATTTCTCAAGGAAGACATTTTATAAGATGTAATCAATGGTACTTATTGTTTTACTAAAATCGTTTCAAGCATTTATTTTGAGCTGTGAATAAATTTAATACTAAACTTATTCGTAAAACTTGTTATTTTTCTTCTATCAGGGTCTGAAGATTTATATCGAGTGATTTAAATCTAATTTTAATCGTAATTAAATCAGTAAAAAAAGTTATGATTTTTGTCAAAAACTTGAAATTCGTCTAAAACTTGAAATTCCTATTTTTTACACAAATCATTCACCTACGTTTAAAATATAGCATAATTAATTGCTATAATTATTATATTGTATTTAAAATAAATGAAATAACACAGTATGAATAAATAAGTAAATAAAATTTTAAGTACAAGGTAATGGTTGTTATAATTAGCAATTATGACTTATTAATTTTAAGATAAGTATCTTTAATTGATTTAAATCGGTTTCTTTTATTTAAATGAAAAATATCCTACTTAAATTATTTAAAAAGAAGACTAGTTTTTCGAAAAGAATCATGACTTTTTTCGAACTGCATTCAACAGCACTTTTGCATTGAATATTTACATGCATTTTGGTGAAAACTTCACTGCCGATAGCAAAGTTTCAACTCATGTAGTTATTCGATTCAAACGAGATTCGTGCAGTCGATGATGAACCATTCAGACAGCACTTCAACCAGCCATCTAGTTCAGTGATCAAGACTACACTGCAAAAAATGAACTGTTGTTTTTACAGTATAATACTGGCAGCCGAGGTTCCAATTTAAAACTAAAATTCACAGTAATAAACTGTAAAAGTAGCAATTTAACAGTTTCTTACTGTAAAGTTAGAAATTTTACAGTTTATTGCCGTAAAATTTAGCTGTATTGTACTATAAAAACAACAGTATAATACTGGCAGCAGAGGTTCCAGTTTAAAACCTTAAAATGCACTGTAATAAACTGAAAAATTAGCATTTTTACAGTTTATTCCTGCAAAATTAGCGATTTTACAGCTTAGCATTGTAAATTAAGCAATTTGACAGTTTATGACTGTAAAATTAGCAATTTTTACAGTTTATTACTATAAAATTAGCTGTATAATATTGTAAAAACAACATTCATTTTTTATAGTGTAGTAACTTGATCTTGAGTACGAAATTTGATCGTTTACAGTGCATTTGCTTTTTAAATTATCTCTAGCTCTCATTAGTGTGTTTTTGCGACATTTTTAAACAATTTTGTCATAAAGAAACATAAGTAACTTTAAATTATGTTAATTTGGTCGTTAAAATGTAATTTATAGTTAATTATTAAATTTAGGGATGCATTTTTTGTCATCTAGTTTTTATAACTGCAGTGATTTTCGCAAGGAGGTTACATGTAGTATGAAGCTAATGATTAGAAAGCAAATAATCATTATTCTTTTCTGAGACAGCCATTAGTTTCATTTTCTCATCTAGAATTCCTATCACGTATATTAACAAACATATTAGAATATATTTGCTTCAGCTGTTAGCACTTTCTTCCATTTTAAAAGCAATTCGCTTAAGCTGTGCTGCAACGGATTTTTTGCACTGATTGCCTCAAAAGAATGCAGAGGATTTTTTTTTCCATTATTAATTACACATCGGATTTATATTTGTGATCTGAATCTTACACAGAAATTTTACCTTTTTAAAAAGTTATTGCTACGAAATGTCATCAGATTTAAAGAGAATAGTTTTCTTATATAAGATTTGATACACGCAGAAAACAAAATATAAATAAATATTTGGTTGGTATATTTTGCTATCAAAAGAACATCATTATTTTGAAGTTCTAAGCATTATGTTTCGATATATTAATCTGAATATTTGGTAATTTGCGAGTATATTACATTGCCGAAGATAACATTTCATTCATTTTCGACCAAAAATTCGATTTTTCTCCCTTTTGTCGTACGTCTGTCAAAAACTTAATGCGGATTTAGTAATAAACAGTGAAACGAACAAGCTTAGAACATAGCTCAGTACGACTGATGATGTTCAAACTCACAAAGGCATTGTCACAAAGACTTTTTTTCAAACACTATTGTTCAACGGGATATCACTTGCATGATCATGAGATAGATTTTTATTTTCCCTTAATATTTTTCAAGAGAAAAAGGATACTCTTTTAGAATTGTCTTTCCCATTGTAATACTAGACACATGTAATGGTCGCTGATAGAATACTTATGTTTTTTTTGAAAAATATCCTGCAGAAGACGTAACGGAATGTTCAAAATGCTTAGATACCCATCTGCAAAAATTGGAGAAAAGCTGATGCACCAAAACTATAAGATAACATCTTTCAAAAGTCCTGCTCGATACATTACATAAATTTCAACCTTGCATCTGCAAAAGATAACCAATACAAGCCATAAAATCATGTTACTTTGTATATGACCTGTCATCACACGTTTTTTATCAGACAATTGACTCTAGTTTTATGCCCTAACCCAAAATTAACGGTTCGTAATGATCTAAAATTCGCATCTTTCGTGATCGCGAGGGCCAGTAATGAACTTTACGTAGGAAATAACTACTTCCTTGGCTCGTCCCATTAAGATGTGTTAAATAAGTAGTTATCTCTTTGCAGGTTGCAGACGTTTATTTCCGTGCTTGTGGTCATAACTGGGATCAATTAGGCATCACATAATGAAGTTAGATCGCAGAGTGGTATTTAAGTAATTCGGTTGCAATAACACAAGATAGAGATCTGAAATATTTTTAGTGTCCCAACAGATATATAATAATTTGCTTGCTAAACATTGGCAGGTTTTCAGCTAGTGCGTGTATCAAAAAATAAAATCGGTCAGATGATGCTTTAGGGGGGGAGAAAGAGGAAAGGTAAGGTTTTAAAAGAAAAATTGGATGCACATCGGACGTAACTCGATAGCAGTTTTAGAAAATGTCTATACACTTTTAGAATAATATTAGCTGTTACTTGTTGGATAAAAAAAAAACTACATTATTAGAATATGTGTTTTAAACAAATTCATTAACTTTCATTGCAACAGAAAAAAGGATTGTTTAAAAGCAAGAGTCAAAAGAAAGTTTTCGATTTGAAAATTATAAATGATACGTAAATTAAAAGTTTAATCAATCAGCACACTAACATATGAATCAAACTTTGCAGTAAATACTAAGGCTGTCATCATTAAATATAAAGATCCTCTGTGTAAGCTAAATTTTCAAACAAACTTTCCCGCAGAGAAAGAAGCAATCAAAGTTCATCTCCTCAGAAACGATCTACTTATATTAAAAATTGAGTATCTTTCTAACTATCTTTCTAACTATCTTTCTTTCTAACTATATTTCTATGTCACGCTTCTTTCTCCTGAACGCCAATGAACTGAAAGTCGAGCCAGGTACCGATAGATAGGTAATTTTTCAAGCTTCATTAGTTTCAATTCATATAATTATACGATTTTAATTAGCGAAGATATCAATTAATAAGTAGTCAAATTTAAAGCGATTAAGCCTAATAAATGATTAAATATGAAAGCCATTGTTGCATTGCAAAACGTGGGTGCCATGAAACAGTAATAAAAATGATAATGAGAATTTTGAATGAAGGCTTAACTAAATCAAACACGAAACTCATAAGCGGGCCACTTACGTAGAATTTTTATCGCTAGCTACTGGTAATATTTTGTAACATTTATTTGTTGAAGAGCCATCTACTTATATTAAAAACTGAGTATCTTTCTAACTATCTTTCTTTCTAACTATCTTTCTATCTTTCTATGTCACGCTTCTTTCTCCTGAACGCCAATGACCTGAAAGTCGAACCAGGTACCGATAGATAGGTAATTTTTCAGGCTTCATTAGTTTCAATTGATATAATTATACGATTTTAATTAGCAAAGATATCAATTAATAAGTAGTCAAGTTTAAAGCGATTAAGCCTAATAAATGATTAAATATGAAATCCATTCTTGCATTGCAAAACGTGGTTGCCATGAAACAGTGATAAAAATGATAATGAGAATTTTGAATGAAGGCTTAACTAAATCAAACACGAAACTCATAAGCGGGCCACTTACGTAGAATTTTTATCGCTAGCTACTTGTAATATTTTGAAACATTTATTTGTTGAAGAGCCATCTACTTATATTAAAAACTGAGTATCTATGTCTGCTTTTTTCCTTTGAGCGAGCTGAACTTACTGAAACTTTCCTCACCATCTTGAAGGCGTGAAGCATCTCAATAATTCGAATGATTTTTTTTATATAGGAAAAAAGTAAAGGCGTGAAGCGCCTGTAAGCGAGCCGCCTTGGCGGGGAGTACTTTCTTTAAATTTTTTTCTCACTACTTTCAGGGCACGAAGTGCCCGTGCAACGCCGGGCCACGTGCGTGGTATGTCTTGAAATCGAATGAACATTAAATTATATCAAATAATATAACTTCAGAATGAGGTAAAAGTTAGAGAGGGGAGACGTTATGCATCAACATGCCGCAGGAAGCTAATCTAGCTGCCCTGGCAGCTAGTCTACTTATATTAAAAACTGAGTATCTTTCTAACTATCTTTCTAACTAACTTTCTTTCTAACTATCTTTCTTTCTATCTATCTTTCTATGTCACGCTTCTTTCTCCTGAACGCCAATGAACTGAAAGTCGAACCAGGTACCGATAGATAGGTAATTTTTCAAGCTTCATTAGTTTCAATCTATATAATTATACGATTTTAATTAGCGAAGATATCAATTAATAAGTAGTCAAGTTTAAAGCGATTAAGCCTAATAAATGATTAAATATGAAATCCATTCTTGCATTGCAAAACGTGGTTGCCATGCCATGAAACAGTAATAAAAATGAAAATGAGAATTTTGAATGAAGGCTTAACTAAATCAAACACGAAACTCATAAGCGGGCGACTAAGGCAGGGATTCAAGTGAAACACGGACGATCGCAACTCACCAATGCAATCGCAAATTCCAAAATTTGGATTCAAGTGAAACGAATTCACTTGAATTCGACTTGCAGTAGCGGTTGCAATATGCAAACGCCTCGAAGCGATTGCAATGGTGTTTCACTTGAATTCGGCCCTTACATAGTATTTTTATCGCTAGCTACTTGTAATATTTTGAAACATTCATTTGTTGAAGAGCCATCTACTTATATTAAAAACTGAGTATCAATGTCTGCTTTTTCTCCTTTGAGCGAGCTGAACTTACTGAAACTTTCCTCACCATCTTGAAGGCGCGAAGCATCTCAATAATTCGAATGATTTTTTTTATACAGGAAAAAAGTAAAGGCGTGAAGCGCCTGTTAGCGAGCCGCCTTGGCGGGGAGTAGTTTCTTGACATTTTCCTCACTACTTTCAGGGCACGAAGTGCCCGTGCAACGCCGGGCCACGTTCGTGGTACGTCTTGAAATCGAATGAACATTAAATTATATCAAATAAAACTTCAGAATGAGGTAAAAGTTATAGAGGGGGGACGTTATGCATCAACATGCCGCAGGAAGCTAATCTAGCTGCCCTGGCAGCTAGTCTACTTATATTAAAAACTGAGTATCTTTCTAACTATCTTTCTATCTTTCTTTCTATCTTTCTTTCTATCTTTCTTTCTATCTTTCTATGTCACGCTTATTTCTCCTGAACGCCAATGAACTGAAAGTCGAACCAGGTACCGATAGATAGGTAATTTTTCAGGCTTCATTAGTTTCAATCTATATAATTATACGATTTTAATTAGCAAAGATATCAATTAATAAGTAGTCAAATTTAAAGCGATTAAGCCTAATAAATGATTAAACTTCCAAGACATTTTTTCTTACCGTTGCCATTTTGAATTAAAACGTTAATTAAATTATTGAACTATTTAAAATTCCAAGATATTTATTTCTTTCCGTTGCGATTTTAAGGCAGGAATTCAAGTGAAACACGGACGATCGCAACTCACCAATGCAATCGCAAATTCCAAAATTTGGATTCAAGTGAAACGAATTCACTTGAATTCGACTTACAGTAGCGGTTGCAATATGCGATCGCCTCGAAGCGACTGCAATGGTGTTTCCCTTGAATTCGACCCTAAATTAAAACGTTAATTAAATTGAACTTTTTAAAATGAAAGAGTGTTATTTTTTTCCATTGTCATTTTAAATACGTGTTATAACAAAGTTCTAACAATTGTTTTTATTCTAATTATTAATGACATATTTTTTCTCAGGTACCATTTTGAAAATGTGTTTTTAAATAAAATTGCAATTGCTGTTTTTAGAAGGGACTTTTTCTGGCTGCGATACATAAGTAGTCAAATTTAAAGCGAATGTTTAATTAATAAGTAGTCAAATTTAAAGCGATTAAGCCTAATTAATGATTAAACTTCCAAGACATTTTTTTCTTACCGTTGCCATTTTGAATTAAAACGTTAATTAAATTATTGAACTATTTAAAATTCCAAGATATTTATTTCTTTCCGTTGCGATTTTGAATTAAAACGTTAATTAAGTTGAACTTTTTAAAATGAAAGAGTTATTTTTTTCATTGTCATTTTGAATACGTGTTATAACAAAGTTCGAACAATTGTTTTTATTCTAATTATTAATGACATATTTTTTCTCAGGTACCATTTTGAAAATGTGTTTTAAAATAAAATTGCAATTGCTGTTTTTAGAAGGGACTTTTTCTGGCTTCAATCCAAATATTAAAAGAACTTTTTCGTTTAGAATTTTGCAATTAATTTTACCGGAAGAAAGCGGTTTGGAAATAATTGTTTTTGGAAAGGAATTTTATTTGTAATTTAGGGAGAGTGCTAAGTATGCGCTACTTGACATCGTCTTTATTTTTGAGGAAGCATGTGCAAATAATTCGATTGATTCTTGGGACGCAGGAAAGCTTTTTAGCGAGCCGCTTTAGCGGGGAGTAGTTTATTAAAGTTTTCCTTGGTACTTTAAAAGCGAGCCGCCTTGGCGGCGAGTAGTGAATTGAAACTTTCCTCGCTACTGTAAAGGCGAGCCGCCTTGACAGCGAGTAAACTGTTTAAACTTTCCTCATTTCTTTAAAGGCGAGCCGCCTTGGTGGCGAGTAGTTTTCTCAAACTGCCTTTACTACATTACAGCCCGTGCAACGCCGGGCTACGCAGCTAGTTTAATAATATATTTATAGAGCATCTCGATAAATTATTCTTATAACTCAAATATTCTGCATTCAGCATTTCAGCGTATAAGTACTATTACGTCATAATTAATCTTAGTTATGACTACCTTCAGTAAAAAACAACTCAGTCTTTTTGTCATCTTAATTCTGAAGTATTTATTTTGTTATTTACTTAAAGTTTAGGTAATTGAAAGGTGTAATAAATTAAGATGTTCATGCGAAGTACCTTCATGCAAATTTTTAAAATTATAATACAATTAATGTCAGTCATAATGGATCTTGATGAATGACCAAATTATATATTTCTTCATAGCGCAGTACTTAAAAAAGACTTTGATTAGTATTTAAAAAGAAAATTTCGAAAAGGATTTGAGAAGATTTTTCTTCAAATTTGACTTTTCGCTGCTTATTTTTCATCCACGCATGTTGATCTAAATTTTTTGTGCGAAAAATACTGATATATTTTTCTGCAATAATGCAATCACAATGCATGAAGTGAGATATAAAAGAAAACTTGCATTTTTGTTGTTTTAAAGGAAAATAATGTAGTTTTACAACAAAAATCATCCGAATCTTCGGATGAGTTTCGAGAAGGAATCATCTCAGAAAACTATAACTATCATTTTTTTCTTCAAATACACTATTTTGCCTCGTTAACTTACACCGTTTTCCCTAATGTCACAAAACAAACTTTTAATCAATGGTTCAACAGAAAATTAGTTTTTTGCGTCTCCTGCAAAAAGTTCTTTTCAGACTTGAACCCTTTTTTAAAATTTGCAATTTAATTGAAAAGTACTTATAACCTTTGAAACAATGGTGGAAGAATGGAATTTTCAAAAGCCACCTTAAATTTATTCTACAAATCTGTTTAAGTTGATAGGCAGGCCAATTAAAGTTACAATGAGAGTTGATGAAGATTGATTTTTTTTATATAAATTTTTCTCGCGCTAAATTTTTTCAACTTAAGGACAACTTAAGGACAACTTTTCAACAACTCAAGGTAACAATGTTTTCGAGTCAAGTAGCAGATTTCTTAAAGATTTTTTTATTTGATTTGTGACGTAAGTTAAAAAACCTAAAAACTGTCTGCAAGGTAAACGTGCCATCAGCTTCAAGTTTTGTTTGAAAATAAAATAGTTCAAGCATAAAAATTACAGTTAAAGAAAATGATAACAGGTTACAGACTGGACAAGAAAACTTTGGCAGATGTTAACAATTTTTTATTTGAACCTTGGTAAAATGTCATCTAAAATTCCTTCACTTTTTCTTTCTAATTTTGATTTTATTTATTTGTTTGTTTATTTTTTAAATTATTTTGCACATTAAATTTGGCCTATCGTGAAATCCATGCACCAAGTACTTTAATGACCATAAAACATCAAATAACTATACGTGAAATTTTTCAAATTTTGGAGTGAATCTTATGCACCGCAAATACTATGCAATGGATTTTTTAATGAAGTCAAGTCATTTTACTTACAGATTTTTTAAGAACATCAATCATAGACATCACCGATACTTTGCATTGATTTAAATACTTGTTATATGAAAAATAACACAATTTATTTAATTTACATTACGGAATTTGAAACATTTGTTTTCAAAAAAAAAAAAAATATTGAGTTGCTTTTACACGCAAACAAATAACTTTTTAATGCAATCGAACACAAAAGATGGGGGGTCTGGCGGGTGAGAGTGGATGCTTTTTTTATGCGCATCACATGTTTGCTAGTAAAAGTAGTATTTTTTAACCATTTTGTGGCAAGTAGAAACTTAAACCTGTCATTAGTATGACGTGTAACATATCAATGGAAAGCTCTGTGTCTTACCTTCTCAATGGTTTTGAATTTTTATTCTCCTATAATTAGAAAAGATGTTACATATAAAACTTTTTTTTATTTACTTTTTTGTTTTTTAACAGTTTTGCATTTCGTACAATTTTTGAATTAGAAATCTATAACTTGGCCAGGATTACTTATCTTGTCATATATGTCTTTCACACCAATTTTTGTTGAAACAGGAAATAGTGAGGACAAAAACTTTTTTTCACAATAGATTTGACGTGGAATTGCTCAAAAATGACGTAAAAATCTTCCCCCCCCCCCCCCCCCAGAATAAGTATGATGCGCAGTAAAAAACGCAACCACTCTCAGCAGACAGACATCCCACATGCTGCTTAGAAGAGTATAGGGAAAGATATATTAAAGAACCAGACGTCTTAAAATGGTTGTTTTCTTCAAAGTTGCTAGCTCGTGGGCTATATTTGATTGATGAGAACTAGCTCTAAGTAAGGAACCAGCAGACATCACTGAACTCATCAATGAAATTGCGTCTTTTATAGAGTGTGTGAATGATGTTTCAGTTGTTGAAGCATACTGTCCGATTTTCTTAGGTAAAACCCTCCGCGTATTTACGCATGCGTCAGGTCTTCTCTGATCTTCCCACAATAGGGGTGATAGGTAAGATGACAATAAGGGGAAGAATAATCAGAAGCATGTTGAGTCGTATCAAACAATGGAGAAAGATGCTGAGTTCAAATTCATAGGAAAGTTGAATTATTCAAAAAGATAGCGAATGCAAGATTTAGTCGAAAACTTCGTAAAGTTTTGACACTCACAACCAATTGCCCTTTTTTTTTAGGTGAAATGGTTCGCGAGTGCTAGGCGCGGCTTTTACGAACGGTTAGTATGATGTTTTATAGCTCCTCTAAGGTGGATGAGAAATTTAAATTTCTCAATGCAAGGCAGGTGGTATTTCTTTGGCTAGAGTCTATAAGGTAAGCTAAAAATGGAAGCTATAAAAATATACGTTTTTCCAAGAAGTACAACAAAGTAGTACGCAAAATTGAATTGAAATGTTTATGCTGTCATGCTTTATTTGCAGTCCAATAAAAACCACAGGATCGGGTTCGATTCTCTGAGGGTGCAATGCACTTAAGTGCAGGTTCCCTGGAAGTACAAATTTATTCGACCGCCAAACAAACAATGCGTGGAGACTGTTGACTGCTCAATCAGACGAATTAATTTCATGTTATTTCCGATATTGAGCGATGGCCTCGGCGGCACTTTTAATGGCCTCTAATTGCACGGGGGGAAAGGGTGATGGATGATCCGGGAGATGAGCGAAAGCTGCGAACATTCCTTCCGCCCCTCCCCCTCGGTCCTCCCTTGTCAGGCGATTGAGGACACAAGAAACGTATCGGCGACCGTGATCTGTTTTCAGAGCAGATCCGAAGTCCGAATACGAGAAAGTGAACCCTTTGGGCAGTATTGCTGGGGTTCTGATAGAATTAAAGAGCTGTCAGAGAAGTCATTCTGTTTCGCACCTATCCACAAATTGTTTTTGCCCCCGTCTGAAGAGTGATGTTATTTTAAAGTTTTGTTTTGCCACATTGAAAAGAGGTTTTTTTTTTTGGGGGGGGGGGGAGGTTGAATCTCATTGTCGATTCATGGCACATCGTTGTTGATTTAAATATGATTAATTGCTAAAATAATAATCAAAGTACTTTCAGTTTCGTCAGCACTACTAGTTGAACGCTACTGAGCTACTACTAGGCTGTTCGGACTTTTAAAATAAGTATAGATTTTTATGCTTATATGTTTCCTTTTATAGTATCGTATAAAATTAATTTATCAAAACAGTTTATTGCTAGTACTGAATTGTAATTCAAACATCTAACGCAGAGCTATCGACAGATAAACATTACAATGGCCATATATTTGTTAAAAAAGTATCTCAAAAAATCACAAGCGAAGAGTTATAAAATCAATTTTTACTAAAACTTTTGAGAACATGGCCATGTTACTTAGTTTATAATTCAGGGCAAATAGCTCAATTGTATAAGCTGCAGTCGTTAGCTAGTTATTATAACAGTTTAGACGATATAGATGTCAATTGGTTGCAAAATCGCTGCAATTAAAATAAAATTTAGGTGCAAAATACGGCTCACGGTTACGACCGGTAATTTTGAACTCTGTATTGTTAATAAATAATTACCATCGATGATAACAATTTTCTTATTCGAAATGCAATGCTTCCGTTGCTGAATTAAACAGTATTATTTAACTCCCCCTCCTGATAAGTATTATCCTCTATGCAGTCAAAACACTAAGATTTTTGATGTTTTTCTTGCTAGCAAGTTGAAGATTCTCTGATCCAAAAGTAAATATGACAAATGTCACTTTTATATTACTTAACATTTAACTTTATGTCAAAACAGTTCATATTGATATGTCAAGATGTGTGCAATATTGCATACGTCTTGTTATAATAATATTGTTTTTTAAATCTTTATGAAATCTTGATATTGTAAGACAAAATCAATATTGATATGTCAAGATGTATGTAATATTGCATACGTCTTGTCATAACTATCTTGTTGTAACACTCTTAATGCAGTATTAAATACGCAATATTGCCGCCGTCAATACAATATCAAGATCCGTCAAGATTGACGCAAGAAGTTTTGCTTGTAGGGAGCACTTAAGAAATCTAATATTACTCAACATTTACCTTTATGTCAAAACAGTTCCCCAATAAATACAGGAGATAAAAGGAATCATATTGAGCAGTTGCAAGGGACCAGTGCACATTTTGCACTGAAAAAGTCGTTTATAGCACTCGGGACAAACAATGGCATATCATTCTTTGTTTCGGAGCCCCTTCGAGCAACCCGTGACGAGAAGGGGTGGCTGAAACAACAAAGATCCCGCCCAGATAAAACAAAACAGGGAGTGCGAAGACAAGTGTATATCGCGTGCCGAAAGGAAAGGGGGATCCTGAATAGAAAAACCTGACTTGAAAAGAAAGCCGCGCGATTTGTTGGCCATTTAGATATGAGTCGTGATGGCGGTAAGGTAAGTAAGCGGGAAATTCTGTTCCGCGGAAAGGGGAAAGGTAAAATATATCTCTGATGCTTATACCCCGAGTTTTATGGAAATAAATTCATGTTCAGAGATGAAACGGTGTGCGGCCAGATCTGCTGGTATTAAGTTCTTTTTTTTCACTTAAAGAAATGGAATTAATTGACCGAAGATGAAAAACAGGTCATTTTGTAAAGATTATCTCTTGTGCGCTGAAGCGTAGGATTGCCTTTCATTCTGCAAAAAAAAGTTCCGCCAAAGCCTGGGATTATTCTTTCCCATTTTCAGAATTTCCCTTATGACGTTATGGTGGGTACTAACCAAGGATGATTAAATTATCGGTATTAAGCAAGACTGTAAGTCCCATAGTAAAAGAATTTTTAGGGCCGTGGTAGCCCGATCGGTAAGGCGTCGGACTCATGACCGGAGGGTCCCGGGTTCGATCCCAACCGATTTAAGACCCATCGTCTTTAATGGTGGCTGGGGGGCGTTAATAATGTCGTGGTCACAAAATCCTCTAAGTAAAACGATACCTCTGGGGGTGCTGGGCCAAGGGTTTGCTCGACCCTTGGTCTGGTTCAAAAAAAAAAAAGAACAGGGCGCTCTTCAGGGCCTTATCCCGGTTAAACCACGAGTTGTGGTAGGTACGGGGGACCCTGGAGTGTGTGAAGTGTGAACTAAAAGAATTTCGGGCCGTGGTAGACCGATCGGTAAGGCGTCGGACTCATTGCCGGAGGGTACCGGGTTCGATCCCAGCCGATCAAAGATAGTCACTAATAGTGGCTGGGCGACGTTAAATAAGGGCCGTGGTCACAACATACTTTTGGCGGTACTGGACCAGGGGTTTGCTCAATTTCTCTTCTGTTTCAAAAGAACAGAGCTCTCTTCAGGGCCCCATCCAACCGGTTAAACCAGGAGTTGTGGCAGATACAGGGGACCCTGGAGTGAAAAGTAGAAGAAATTCCGATTCGTGTATAAATATTCATTAATACATGAATTTTTGCCGCTTGAAAACTTATTTAAAACTTAATATCAAAGTTTTTAACGTAGAGATATCTTGTAAGGTATATGTTGAAATGAAGTGTTAATTTGGGACGAAATTCTTTCATTTTGATCGCATTTGCCTAATTTTAAGCCTCTTAGTTCCTTATCAACACTTGGTCATCATGTAAGTTAAATGGACCATTAGATGCATTTGTACTCCAAAAAACATTTCAAGTTTTTTTCCCCCCTGCCTGTTAGTCTGTCACAGTTTTGTTTCCTATGTTTTTCTGGTTGTTTAGCCAAGAAAATTGTTTGATTTCTCGATTGTGATCCAATCTTATGTCGTGCAGTGCCTCGCCTATTTAATCCTTCAAGTTACTATAAATTTAATGGGCCATTCCATGTAACAGAACAGTAAAGATTTGTCATAAGAATTACATGAAAATTTAAAATTTATTAGTTTTATCAAAAATAAACCAAGGACAAGCGATAAAATGCCTGAACGGGACACATATTAGTCCCGTTCCGTTACAGGCATTTTATTGCATATAATTCACTTATTAACTTTAAAATTACTGACTTTTATTTTTTTATGTAATTCTTATGACAAACCTTTACTGTTGCTACTAATTAAAGAATTCCTAGCTTTTACTACCTGTATTTATGGAACAAAACTCACTGAAAAATCTACTCCATATGTCCCGTTACGTCACATGGAATGGCCCTAAAGTGATTGACTCAAGAAATAATTTGAATTTCCAAAGAGAAAAACGATGCATTCGATTCCTACACGTTGTGTAAAATGAAAAGGTACAAAGAGAACAAGTAACCTAGTAAACAGTGATCAAAATTCTTATCTGAGCACTGAAAACTTTCAAGACCTGATCTTGCATGACCGTGGCTGCGAAGCTACGTACATTAGTGCTGCAGCGGTTGAATAAAAACCGCTGCGACACTAATCGAATTTGTTTTAAGCCACGGCGAACCCAGAAATTAATTGTGAGGAGGGGGGGGGGGCACATCGTCATTGCAATGAAAAGACGCAATTTCTAGAATTACCACTTGGTGAACACCAAAGAGACACTGTATTTCATATTTCATCTTCGACACATTCACATAGCCTAAATTGATGAAATATTCATTGGAATATCGAGGTAAATAGAATTAAAATTTTAACTCTATCTTACTTGAACTCTTTTTGCCGCGAGGCAACCCCACACTTTTTCTTTTACGTTTTCACGACTAAAAAATAGTATCACGTTTCCTTATAATTGAAGGGCTTGGAGGATGAAGGGGCTATGTTACATTCAAAAAAAAAAAAATAAATAAACACTCGGTACAATGGTAAGCAATGGTTACAGGTAGGCAAATAAAACTTTGTACATCAAAAAGTAGATGTCATTAGACCAATTTCATACGCACACTAATGAAAAAACCAGAAAAGAAAAAAGCTGCAACAACTGCAACAATAAAACTTTGAACTTTAATTACTCGTAATTTCTGTTTTTTCACATAGGCCTCTTCATCTCCCAAGCCCTTCTTCAATTGTATAAATGGTCGAATACTGTAAATCTGCTGGTTTCCGTCAAGTATTTTGCATCAAAAAATACCTGAAGCGCACGTAATGAAAAACGTTTTGAAATTTAGTCCTCTTTACAACCACCCCTTTGAGCAATTTATTTAATTTTCAAAACTCTGTGCCATGTGTCTAATAATGTAGCAAAATGTTTTGGAGGCCATATGTCCTTCGTCCCCCCTCCTCCCCTTGGGTACGCCACTGGCTTTAAGATACTTTTTTCTCTCTCTTTCAGGGCACTCTTGCAAGCAGCTTCTTTGTCCAGTGTCGACCAAACCGAGGAATGTGACAACTTGCCCGGACTCACAAAGCGGCAAGTGAAAATATGCAAGAAGAATCTCGAGGTTATGGATTCAGTTCGTCTGGGAGCGGAAGCTGCCCTCAAAGAATGCCAGTGGCAGTTCAGAGGGAGGAGATGGAACTGCAGCACGATATCCAACTCTACCAAAATTTTCGGGAAAGCCCTGGCAGAAGGTAATTCGAAACTGTATTCTTTCTGAATTGGCAGATAAAACGTTCTCCGTATTTAATTTATTGCGAGATGTGCCCAGGACCTGATTAACTTATTGGGAGGCCAGACTACTTTTTCGGTACCCCCTGTAGTCAAACCTTACAATTTTAACCATTGACTAAGATAATTTTAACCATTTGGGGGTATCAAGAAAGAAGGGGCCCTAGGCCACGGCCTCGTTGGCCTATTCAGAAATCAGGCCCTAGGGGCGCCCCTGATGGCAGGTCAGGTCACTAACCTCCCAAAAGATGTTCTTATTCAGTAATTTTTCTCTGACGAATTGTATATATTTCTCTAACGAAATTATAATTGTGTTAGCAACGGTTGAAGATTTTCCCTCTTAGCAGCAAAATTAGCTATCTTTGTATAGTGAAAATAATTTTACTGCCTTTATTTATTTTTTTTTAGTCATTAAGATTTGAAATTTAGTTTACACGAAAAGTACTTTGTAATTAAGTTCTAAGCAATATATTTATTTTATGCTTGTACTCTGAAGTGTAGGAAAAATTATTTGAATTTTACATGTTTCAAGAAAAAAGTTTATCAATTGTAAAAATTCACTTAAACGTAACACCTAAGTTTCTGAGAACGAGTTTAATATCACTTTTACGTTAACAAATAGTTTACATTTTGTATAAAAGTCGTGTACTGATCTTTTATAAATAAGTTCTAAGTTAAAAGGTATATAAATCAATTTACCATCCAAGTCAGAATCATATATTTCATTACAGCTCAACTTGTACGAAAGGTGAAAAAGATAAAGAAGCTTTAATCAAAAATTGGAATTTTCGTGAAAGTAATTTGTTTAATTAATATCGTTCTTGAGCTTTACTGAAAACTTGAAAAACACACTCTTATTCTTTAAAAGAGAATTTAAACCGAACGTATTTTTCATTTGCATATAAGCGGCTCTTTTGTTTTTGGCATACGAGGATAGAGCAAAGAGGTTCCAAAAGAATGCATTCCACATTTCAATTGCTAATTACCCTTGAAAGACTGAAAGACGATAAAATTACTTCGGCTTCTAAAAAGACGGCAATAAACTAATAAATGCTACATTTAGCGAGATGAAAATGGATTGTTTTTCAGACTATAAAAGTGTTCAAAAACACGTTTAATGCTTCCTTAAAGAGGAAGAATTAATGCAAGAAATAAAAATTAATTCGAATGGTGAATGAATACTATCTAATTAAAGACAACCGGAATGGTCATAAATATAAATTTAATTGCATAAAATTGCTCTGAAAAATGTTAGCAATGCTCCCGCTCTCTCTTTAACTATTTATGTTACCTGTAAGCTGAACATTTTGTTTACCGCTTACAGTCAATCGAAAGCTACTGAAAACGGCTTTAAGAACTCATGTTACTGTCTAATCCCGTTTTGACGAAGTCTGTTACAGCAAAAATTTCTTTTTGTGCTTTGGTCATTACCGACTTGAACTATACTGCAGTGCTAAGCACAAAAGTGGTATCTGCACTTTTTAACAAAATTGAGTTATCGCCACCAGGTAGATCTTTGTGACGTATTTTACCTAAATACAAAGTTTTATGCTCATTTGAGAGCGGAAATTTTTTTTTTAAAAAATTCTGAAAAAGTATCAAGAATTATATTTTGGGCTTGACTGCAGGTACCGCTTTTGCGCTTAGCACGGCAGTACATAGGAACAATGTACAAATGTGCAGTATCCGTACAACGAAATTTCCTCACAACAAAATGATTTTACTGGCTCAATGCATTTTTTAAAGAAAAATTTGGTTGTATTTGTATGCCAAAATTGTCAATTTTAATTTTTTTGCTCAATATATTTGCTTGAAAAAGGGGAAAAAATAAAGGTTTTGTGAGATAAAGTTATTATCCATTGTGCTTTAAAACTATAAAGTTTACGCGCTTCATCATTATTTGGAATGCAACTTGAATAAAGAAATGATTTACTTCGGTTCAAATGACAACTCACGTGACGCTTTATCGCTGTTTAGTGATTAGTAATAGATGCTAAGTAAATTACGAAACTTACTTTTGTACTTCATGTAGGGTCACCTGGGGTAATTCCTGGTCAAAAAGCATTAACATCCAATTATCACAAAATCTATCTAAGTTAGAGTTACAAATTTTGGTATGGAGGAAGCACATTGGGATGTCCATCGAATAAAATATTCATGCTATCAACAATACATAATGAACTTGAGTAATTGTCGTTAATTAGTGACCAGGAATTACCCCAGAGATGGGGTAATTCCTGGCCACTTACGGGGCAATTATTGGTCACTCAAATGATTGATGAAAATGCATACATTTTGTAAGCACATTATTAATACAAGTTATTAAACTAATTAGATAAAGAATTTATTTATATATATAGCTAATTAAACACTGTATTTAGTTTTTTTAAGGAAGAATGCAATTGTTTTCAACATAATAGCTTTACTTAATAAAACTTAGCCAAAATACTTTTTATACACTTTGTATGCAATAGCTACAGCTTTTATATCTGTTGTGAATGAATCTTCACCTACCAAATAAATAGGTCCATAAAAAATATGGTGCACATGCACCATACACACTGAGCACATGCTTCTGTCTGTTATGAACAGGTTAAGGTGAACAGTTAAGTGAATAGTACAATGCAGTTACAATTAAGCATTTTTCTTAGTATAATTAAGAATAATTATTACAACTTATAAAATAATTGGATGAAATTTAACAAAGAAAAATTCAGTATATTGTATACTTATCATTAACAGATAAGAATGTTACATTGCGGTTACAGTTAACTTTGCAGTTAAGGCTCACAGAGTTACATATAGTTTAAATCAATAACATATGTCAATAATAGGTGAAATAATAATCCATAAATATTAAAAAAAGGACTGACCAGGAATTACCCCACTGACCAAGAATTACCCCAGTAGCCAGGGGCATTATTTGGAGCCTTCCTACAAATTATTCAAAACAATAATGGTAAATCCAAAACTATTTTTCAGTAACTGACATGGTACCTAATTCAACCAAAAAAATGAAAAAGAAAAATATTCAGAAGTGTGAGTTTGATCACGATCTTTGTACAAATGTATCAAAACTAAGGCCAATCTTGTTTTACGAAATTTAACAAGCGATTTTAAAAAGATTTTTTTTTCAAACTAAATACACAGTCAACTCATAATTAAGTAATGAATTGCAATGAAGATAGTTCAGAGTACCTCTGTGATTTTTTTCATTTTGCTGAAGGATTATTAAGACATAAAAAGGACTGTGACCAGGAATTACCCCAGAAACTTGCTGACCAGGAATTGCCCCGGGTGACCCTACAGGTTTTTGTATGCAGTAACTAACAAGCGTCCCGTTTTTAGGCTACTGGGCATAAATGGGTTAAGGGCGTTGACTTACTGCATAATGCATTACATTGTTGACGTAATATTTGCATACGTAATTTCATATTTTTTAACCGACTTCAACAAAGGAGGAGGTTATACAATTCGTCGAAGAATTTTTTTTTTTTTGTATGTTATAAGATTACTCGAAGACGCCTGGACTGATTTCAAAAATTCTTTTTTTGTTCGAAAGGGTTTCATTTCCGATTGGTCCTATCGTCTCGTGGTCCGGGTTTGACAACGGGAACCTGCAGAAATCATTCGAAATAGAAATCGGGATCACAGTAATCGTAATAATGACAATTTTGAATGTAAGGCTTCTCTGGATTACATAATGAAATTCATTTCCATGATCTTTTTGAATTTTTATGAATTTATACGGTTACTCGAAGACACCTGAGCCGATTTCAAAAATTCCGTTACCGATAGATTCGTCATTATTCAGGCTTCATTAGTTTTAATTGACGTAAGGTTTGATAACGGAATTCTGAAGAAATTGAGAAAAATCTTCACATTTTTGCTCAAATTTAAAGCGATTTGTCCGAAATGATTAAATATGAAATCCATTGTTATAAAACGTGGTTGATATGAAACAGTAATAATAATGATAATGAGAATTTTGATTGAAGGTTTAAGTGAATCAAACGTGAAACTCATTAGCGGATCTCGTACGTAGGGTCACCCGGGGCAATTCCTGGTCAGCAAGTTTCTGGGGTAATTCCTGGTCACAGTCCTTTTTATGTCTTAATAATCCTTCAGCAAAATGAAAAAAATCACAGAGGTACTCTGAACTATCTTCATTGCAATTCATTACTTAATTATGAGTTGACTGTGTATTTAGTTTGAAAAAAAAATCTTTTTAAAATCGCTTGTTAAATTTCGTAAAACAAGATTGGCCTTAGTTTTGATACATTTGTACAAAGATCGTGATCAAACTCACACTTCTGAATATTTTTCTTTTTCATTTTTTTGGTTGAATTAGGTACCATGTCAGTTACTGAAAAATAGTTTTGGATTTACCATTATTGTTTTGAATAATTTGTAGGAAGGCTCCAAATAATGCCCCTGGCTACTGGGGTAATTCTTGGTCAGTGGGGTAATTCCTGGTCAGTCCTTTTTTTAATATTTATGGATTATTATTTCACCTATTATTGACATATGTTATTGATTTAAACTATATGTAACTCTGTGAGCCTTAACTGCAAAGTTAACTGTAACCGCAATGTAACATTCTTATCTGTTAATGATAAGTATACAATATACTGAATTTTTCTTTGTTAAATTTCATCCAATTATTTTATAAGTTGTAATAATTATTCTTAATTATACTAAGAAAAATGCTTAATTGTAACTGCATTGTACTATTCACTTAACTGTTCACCTTAACCTGTTCATAACAGACAGAAGCATGTGCTCAGTGTGTATGGTGCATGTGCACCATATTTTTTATGGACCTATTTATTTGGTAGGTGAAGATTCATTCACAACAGATATAAAAGCTGTAGCTATTGCATACAAAGTGTATAAAAAGTATTTTGGCTAAGTTTTATTAAGTAAAGCTATTATGTTGAAAACAATTGCATTCTTCCTTAAAAAAACTAAATACAGTGTTTAATTAGCTATATATATAAATAAATTCTTTATCTAATTAGTTTAATAACTTGTATTAATAATGTGCTTACAAAATGAATGCATTTTCATCAATCATTTGAGTGACCAATAATTGCCCCGTAAGTGGCCAGGAATTACCCCATCTCTGGGGTAATTCCTGGTCACTAATTAACGACAATTACTCAAGTTCATTATGTATTGTTGATAGCATGAATATTTTATTCGATGGACATCCCAATGTGCTTCCTCCATACCAAAATTTGTAACTCTAACTTAGATAGATTTTGTGATAATTGGATGTTAATGCTTTTTGACCAGGAATTACCCCAGGTGACCCTATAGAAATCAGGAATTTTTGTTCTCAGGCCGCGGACGTTTTGGTAGTAAACAGGAAGTCATTTCTCAGTATCGTTATTATGGGTCAGAATCCCACAACTAGCAATCTCGTCCTGTATCACACGATTGCTTCGTAAACGACCAAAGAATTCGGTAACAAGGGATCCTTCAGGCCACACTGTTGGATTCATTAAGCTAGAAAAATCGTTTTCACATACCTCAATGTAAAAAGAAGAGTAAGTGTTATACCTGGTTGCTAATGTTTTGCATTGAACGCAATCAAGTTTCAGCGGAGTTAAAAAAATCGAGCACTGGCTTAGCTGTCGAATCCGAACTTAGATGTATGGAAAAGACCCTCAAAATGATGATTCTTAGATTAAAGACAAACTTATTTATGGAACTTCAAATGCTCCATTTTTCACAATGCGCACAATGTACAATTTACACATTAAGAGGCCATTTTTTTTTGTATCCTGTTTAAAGAATAAAATGGGTTTTTCTTTAATTATCCTTTTTTGAATAATATCTTTGAAATGAATGGTTGAACCATATCTGTGATGATTTGAAAGAAAACTATTGATTTTTTTCAAACATAAAGGAAAAAAGATGACTGGCATACTCTATGAATTTGTAATATAAGATTTTAAAAAGTCAGATTTTATCAGTTAAAATTTTAGTCGAAATTAATTATTTTAAAATTATAGTTATCTTTATTTACGAAGTTTAAAATCATCTGCTTTTTTTTAATTATTATTATTAATAACCTTCCTAGCTTACTAATTTTACCGAGACTTACTACTTAAGTTTAAACTTAATGATTTCAGTTCTATAGATATCAATTGGAATTAGTATACTACCTATCGGATTTCTATTGATGTAAATTAAAGCTTTAAGTGATATCCATTGGGATCAGTATCCTACTGACCAAGATTTCTATTGATATCTATAAAGCTTCTATTGATATCCATTGAAATGCTTTCGTACTGACCAGATTTCTATTAATGTCTATAGGGCTTCTATTGATATCCATTGGGATGCTTTCCTACTGACCAAATTTCTATTGATGTCTATATTGCTTCTATAGATATCCATTGAGGATATGATCAATAGGCTACAGATATCAATAGCTTCTATCGATACCAATAGAGACATCTATAGAAATCAATCCATATCAATAGAACTGTACCGATATCAATAGATTATTCTATTGATCTCTACGTGTCATTTTTAGCAGGGTGACGAGGACCCCAAATCTTGTTCTAATGCCCGGGGATAAAACGCCGTTCTTTTTCAGGAGGGGGGGGGGGTAAGAGGAGATACCGTAGCTTCTCGACAGGTGCTAGGGAAGGAAATGATCCTATTCAAACATAGAAAATTACACCAAAGCATCGGAAAAAATGTGATTCGATAAAATGCATTGTATGCTGCAGTTGGCGCCATACATCGTGTACGTCTTACACCAAGCGAAAATTGCCTTATGGCATCTTACCCTAAAATATACGATGCTGAAGTGGAAGTGTTTTGCAAATATTAATTTTCGTTTGTTGTTTTTCATAGTGAAAGCGTTTTTTTTACCAATTGCAGAATTCTATATTTAGTTAACAAATTGGATTAAAAAAAATAATAAACCAATGAGCTATTTTGCCCAAAATAAACTACAGAGTCTTCACGCAATGTACCCTGAATGTAATTTATGCGAACTGTAACCAATGAACCTCTTTAACCAAATTTACCTATAATCAGAAATTATTGTCGTGACACCTAAACGATTTCGACATGATAAAGAAAACCTCTGAAAATAAGGAATGCCTTCAAATGTCACGTATAAAAAAATTAAAAAAAAAAAACATTATATTGGTGTGACCAGAAGTACTGTCTATCAACGTAAATAGAAACTCTTGAAAATTCAGAAATATGTTGAAAAAAAAACAAATGTTAAAATTCCATTTAGTAATTTTTTACGAATTTTTAAGCCTAAACTATAAGATTAGCATTCACAACAATAGTTATGTTGACGATTGTTTTGGTTTCTTTAAGGTGACATGCTAGTACAAATAGACATTTAGCATATGATTGTGTGCGAAAAGCGTGCGATAATCAGGTCGAAATAAATACTGTAATCTTTAATACAAAAGTGTGATTCGGGCAGATTTTTGAAGAATTTTTGTAACTCGCTGTGGGGTTCTAATGGCGTGCACGTTATTATGCAACCGAACGTGATGCAAATCTTCGGTGGAGACGATTTTTCTGGAGTTCTGGGGCTTCTTCTCAACTCCAGGAAATTCCTAACTGGCTCTCGTATTAGAAGAGCTCCCGTATTCTGCAGGACGCAGGAAGTACATGCGCAATAACGCATCGACGCAGTTACCTAGAAGTTACGAAGGAACTGAACCCAGTACTTCGAGGTAAGAATTACTGTGATGAGCCAGGAGATTAAGTTGAATGTCATTCGGGGGGGGGGGGGGTTGAATGTCATACATTTAAACTGCGCACAGTCTAAGTGTATGCGATGACTGTTAGCATATTTTTAAAAAAGGGCTTTGTATGTACTGATGCATTTGAAACTTCGCCTGTATTATCTTTAACCCAATTTATCTATAATCAAAAATTTTTGTTTTAAGTGGCAGTATTTATGATTTCAGTTGTGTTACTTGTTGCTTCAGATACATAAAAAATACAATGGCAATATTTCTTGCAAAAACTAGAAGACAATTTAATTTTATCTTGTAACATGAAATGTTGGGGAATGTGGGGCAAGTGAAATGGTAAAACATTTTCAGTTTTTGGTGCCGCCTTTCTAGCAATATTTTAACTAACTTCCTAGACATATAGTTGATTCCTGTCAAAAAAAGTAGCTCCAAAGGTAAGCAAAAAAAAATTATGCAAGCAGTTTTCAAAATTTGATGCACTTATTGTAATATTCGTAATTTTTCAAAAATATTTCTCGTTACTATAAAATGATAATTTGTAATTATAATTTTAACTATTAATTGAGATATACCAACGTCCAGTGCAACCCTTATTTAGTTTATTTTAGGCTTGTTTTGATTTTAAATGTGCAATGTAATTTGTTAAGTGCTCGTGATAAAGTGGATGGGGCAAAGTGAAACAGTTCATTTCATTTGCTTATGCATTCATTTAATAAATCGCGTACGTATTTCTTCATTTGTTAATTTATTCACATATTTTTATTAATAGTCTAAGATCCCACCGCAGTTTATCTACACTCATAGCGTACACTCATGACGTATATTTCAAATTAAAGCTGATTTTTTTCCGAACGTGATGCACTATGTCTGCCTATGTAAAAGTACCCGAAACCTATGGCCCAAACAGGCAGCCTGGCCCAAACAGGTCACATGAATGTAGTATTTCTACACTCATAGCGTACACTCATGACTCATATATCAAATTGAAGTTAATTTTTTTCTGAACATGGTGCACTAAGGCTGCCTATGTAAAAGTGGCCGCAACCTCTAGGCAGCCTGACCTGAAGTTTAGGGTCCAACATTTCAAATGGTTATAAAAGACGGAAAAATCGGTCCATTCTTTTGCTTTTTTTACTAAAATTATTCTTAATGTGAGTACTTTTTCGAAAAAAATTGAGGAACTTAAATTTCAAAAATTGCCGATAGGGGGCGCTTTAGACTTTGGAGCCAAAAACAACTACTTTTAACCGTTTGTTTTCATATTTTCGTAATTGATTCAAAGAGTTAAAACTCTAACTCAAATTTTTAGCCCAAAATATCAACTAATTTCCGGTTTTTAGCAATACTCGGACCAAACGTCAAAAATTGTGTCTTTCTGTTTTTCAACTAGTTCTTTCATGTAAAAAAAAATATTAAAATCACCTGATAATGTTAAAATGAAATCAGATGAACCCTTTCGTAACTAAAAAAAAGAATAAATAAATTTTTTTCCGACATTTTTTTTACCCAGAAATTTTGCATTTTACAACTCAGAAAGTGTGCATTTAAAACTTTCGCATTATTAGTATCGCCAGATGATTTTAATAATCTTTTTTATGTGAAAGGACAAGTTAAAAGCAGAAAAACACATTTTTTGACGTTTGGTCCGAATATTGCTAAAAACTGGAAATTAGTTGAAATTTTGAGCTTAAAATTTAAGTTGGAGTTTGAACTTTTTGAATCAATTGCGAAAATACGAAAAAAAAAAAAAAAAAGCGGTAAAAAGTAGTTGTTTTTAGCTGCAAAGTCTAAAGCGTCCCCTATCGGCAATTTTTGAAATTGAAGTTCATCTATTTTTTTTCGAAAAAATACTTACATTAAAAATAATTTTAGTAAAAAAAGCAAAAGAATCGACCAATTTTTCCGTCTTTTATAACCATTTGAAATTTTGGACCCTAAACTTCAGGCCCGGCTGCCTAGAGGTTGCGGCCACTTTTACATAGGCAGCCTTAGTGCACCACGTTCAGAAAAAAATTAGCTTCAATTTGATATATGAGTCATGAGTGTACGCTATGAGTGTAGAAATACTACATTCATGTGACCTGTTCAGGCCAGGTTGCCTATAGGTTTCGGGCACTTTTACATAGGCGGACATAGTGCATCACGTTCACAAAAAAATCAGCTTTAATTTTTGACATATACGTGATGAGTGTACGCTATGAGTGTAGATAAACTGCGGTGGGATCTTAGACTATTATTACTTCGCTTATTTATTCATTAACTTACTTATTTTGTTATTCATTCTCTATTTTATTCACTTCTTTCTTTTTCTCATACATTGGTTAATTATTTTTTGTTTATTAATTTATTTGCTTATTTTTCCATTTATAATTTTTTTTTCGTTTATTTACGCGTTCATTTGATAAAAATTACTGTAATTCCTCAAATAGAAAATGTCTCATTATTTTTCACTTCGCCCCATGATTTTTGCAGTGAAAAACTTCCATCTTTTTTTGCCAAAATGAAGCTGCCAAAAAATGACAGCCAAAAATGAAAACTGACGCTTTAACTCAAGTTGTATTACAGAATACAGTATTCCTTTTTTATATACACTGATTTTCAGAATAAATTTCCAATTTGTAAATCGTAAAACATGCCACCTTCTTAAATATTTCACTTTGCGCCACATTCTTCTACTTGTTTTCTAGTTCCCTTAAAAGTAATAGTACGTAGTTCTGTGTGTTACTTCAATAAAATGGCTGTAAGTAGTTATGTCTGAAAAATATTGTAGTCAGTTCTGTTTGGGGTGCTTAATTGTAAAACATGCCAGCTTCTTAACTATTTCACTTTGCGCCACATTCTTCTACTTGTTTCCTAGTTCCCTTAAAAGTAATAGTACGTAGTTCTGTGTATTACTTCAATAAAATGGCTGTAAGTAGTTATGTCTGAGAAATACTGTAGTTTGTTCTGTTTGGGAGGGGGGGGGGGGCTTATTAATTGTTTGAAATATAAAATCCTGAATAATCCTAAAGTTCTTTAATTATTTTAAAAACAAATAAAATGGATGGGAAAAGCTAGTTTTTACCCTTTCAAAGTAAACGTTATCAGCTTAAAAGCCGATGTTCAAATGAGAGTTAACAGTTGCCCTCTCAAGCAGAAAATGAAAATCTCGTTAAAAAAATCCATTTCTTTCCCAACATTAATTCCTAATTTCAAAGATTTCTAATAAAAAAGCACTAAAATTTAATATCCTTTCCAAATTTATGATAGCAGGCTCTTACAAAAATTAAATGGCGATAGCGTAATTCATTAAATTTCCTTTGCGGAATTTAATTTCAGCAGCAAAAGTGTTATTTCGTGCCGGAGGAGGAATTATTATGCAAAAGTTTTGGAATTTCGATTGGCATCACTGTACTTAATTGAAAGGAAAGCATTTCAATTAGAAAACCACACATCCAATTTGATAACCGATATTAATATTTTAAAAGACAAATTCATTTTCAACCATTTTCTGTTAATGAAATAAATACTATGCTATTCTCTAGTGTCATACTATTTTGTGCTTCGACAATTTTACTTTTGAAAAGTTTAAATTATATTTTCCGGTTAAGCACTTCGCCAAAGAAATAAATTTATTCAAAATTTATGGAATTTTTGAAGCATACTTTTGTAAAAGAAAGCTTAATTCATCGTAAAATAAATTCTTAATATCCAAACTCGATTAATAGTTTAAATTTGAAATAAAATGGTGCCAAATAAGTTGTTGAAAATTTAAGAATAAAAAGTGCTTAAAATTTATTTCACTAATTGACATTTAATTGCTAAGCTATACTTGAATATTACTACAGAAACTTGGCAAAGCGTATAATGAACTTCATGTTGTAACGGGGCGAAAAAGTTGTCGTGGAGGGTAAGTTCGGTTATGAAAGACATGAGGCTCTACTATCAAGCAGAAAAAGAACTTTTCATTCAATTCGACTTCAATCAGTCCATCTTGTTTAACAGATTGTTTTTTAAGGTTATGATTATAGTTCTTCTTTATTAAGTCAATGATAATTTTGTCTATTTATCTCCATGAAACCAAGTTTTAATACGTTTTTGAATGAAACTGGTTTAAAGCTTAGTATGAGACAAAAATCGTTCAATACCATGTACCGTAACCACAGTAATTTCGCATTCAAGTCAAAATAGTCAGTCAAATTCTTGAAAAGGTCGATGCATTCGAAATATATCAATGATGAAAGCAACTGCAAGTTACCGCCTCATACACGGAGCTAAGCAACCCAAACAGCACAACTTTGTCCTGTGGACGTCCTAGAAATGTCATTTCAGGACTAATTCAAAACATTAACTTGTCCTTCGGACGTTTAAATTTCATCCCGCGGTGATCGAGGGTCATCCTAGGGACCGTTCAACGTCCGCGAAGTGTTCTTCCCCAGCTGGTTCCTGGGTTGTCCACCTCGGACAAGCAGCCATCCCGAGGACTCAAGCCTTTCGTGGTCCTCAGGACGCTCAGAAAACATTATCCCCAGGTTGTTCAAATGATGTCAGCCGTTCTTTTATTGGCTATGTCTAGGACCAAGCTTTTTGTGGTTGGTCCTTCGGATGCTAAATGGACTAATTCAAATGAACAAAAGACGTCCTACGAACTATAGCCGTTCAAATTTTGGTTCTCTTTAGAACATTAGACGGACTATACATCAAGTGTTCAACTTATTATTTCATTAATAATTTGGCTGCCTACAAGTACTCGGGGGATTTTTTACATCCCGCATAATCACACGACATGGACGCTGTCTATTTTCTGCATCATGAAAATCCACCGACTGGAGCCGGGTTCGAACCCGCGCTTTTGGGCGTAAGAGGCCAGCGTCTTAACCACTATACCACTCTGTCGGTGGTATAGTGTCATAAATTCAATCTTTTTGGAATTAAAAAAGCCCTTTTGATTTCAGAAATAAAAAAAATAATGTACAGAAAATAACAACGTTACGAATGCACAAATGAGCAGGGATACTGCAGACACATGTTTCGGCGTTACAAGGAAAGCCTTTTTCAATGCAAAAAAGTTGTGAGCTTATGGATACACAGACATTTTTGTCGGATGTCTGTGCATCCACAAGCTCACAACTTTTTTTGCATTAAAAAAGGCGTTCCTTGTAACGCCGAAACACGTGTCTGCAGTATCCCTGCTCATTTGTGCATTCGTAACGTTGTTATTTTCTGTACATATATAGCACAAAGGTATTTGTGAACTTAAAAAAAATAATGTTAGCTACATTTTCGGCATTAGGGCATTTCTTTAACCTCGGTGCGAAAAACTATTGTTTTGGAAAACTATTTCAGAACTATTTTTAAAATTTTAATTATAAAAAAATATTGCATCAGTGAACGATTTTTAAGTAATACTAATACATTTCAAATATATTTGAAAAAAACCCATATTTTTGCCCTAAATAAAACTATTTAAGAATGATAATAACAAATTTCAAATGTGTGTGCTTATAACAGAAAATGGTGTATTTACACATTTTTATTTTTATCTCTTTTACTATTAAAATATGCCAATTTTAAAAAAAAGCGTCTAATACATTTAGGGATAGTTTGTTTTTAGCCTACTTTCCCGTTAAAAATAAAAGAGACGAAAAAAGCATTAAAATTGGCTTAATGCATCTAAAAAATGTCGCCAAGTCCAAAAAATATCGCCAAGTTCAAAAAATATCGCCAAGTAAAAAAAAGTCAAAAAGAAACAAAAAAATGAAATAAATATCGAGAAATTAAAAATTTGAAAGTAGGGTATTGAGATGGGGAATTTGTGTGTCGGTCGGTCTGTCGGTCGGTCTGTCGGTCTGTCGGTCTGTCTGTCCCCCCCTAATAACTTTTGAATGAACATTCCGATTTGGACAAACTTTTTTTTGTTGGAAAGATCTCGGCGAGTACAGCTCATTCCCATATTTGATTTTTCGATTTGAACAATTTTTGGTTCAAATTTGAGCCGTTCAAACAACCGGTCCCGCGATACTAACTTTTGAATGAACAGTCCGATTTTAACAAACTTTTTTTTGTTCGAAAGGTCTTTTCAAGGATACTTCATTCCCGTATCTACATTTTCGATTTGAACAATTTTTCGTTCAACATTGAACCGTTTAAACAAGCTGTCACCTCTAATAACTTTTGAGTGAACAGTCCAACTTAAACGAGCCCAAAAAATATCGCCAAGCCTAAAAAATATCGCCAAGTCCAAAAAATATCGCCAAGTCCAAAAAATATCGCCAAGTCCAAAAAATATCGCCAAGTCCAAAAATATCGCCAAGCCCAAAAAATATCGCCAAGTCCAAAAAATATCGCCAAGTCCAAAAAATATCGCCAAGCCCAAAAAATATCGCCAAGTCCAAAAAATATCGCCAAGCCCAAAAAATATCGCCAAATCCAAAAAATATCGCCAAGTTAAAAAAAAATATCGCCAAGTCCAAAAAATATCGCCAAGTTAAAAAAATATCGCCAAGCCCAAAAAATATCGCCAAGTCCAAAAAATATCGCCAAGCCCAAAAAATATCGCCAAGTCCAAAAAATATCGCCAAGCCCAAAAAATATTGCCAAGTCCAAAAAATATCGCCAAGCCCAAAAAATATCGCCAAGTCCAAAAAATATCGCCAAGCCCAAAAAATATCGCCAAGCCCAAAAAATATCGCCAAGCCCAAAAAATATCGCCAAGTCCAAAAAATATCGCCAAGTTAAAAAAAAATATCGCCAAGTCCAAAAAATATCGCCAAGTTAAAAAAATAAAAAGGTAAAATGAATATCGAAAAATTAAAAATTTGAAAGTAGGGTATTGAGATGGGGAATTTGTGTGTCGGTCTGTCGGTCGGTCTGTCTGTCCCCCCCCCCTAATAACTTTTGAATGAATATTCCGATTTGGACAAACTTTTTTTTGTTGGAAAGATCTCGGCGAGTACAGCTCATTCCCATATTTGATATTTCGATTTGAACAATTTTTAGTTCAACTTTGAGCCGTTCAAACAACCTGTCCCGCGATGCTAACTTTTGAGTGAACAGTCCGATTGGAACAAACTTTTTTTTGTTCGAAAGATCTTTTCAAGGATACTTCATTCCTGTATCTACATTTTCGATTTGAACAATTTTTTGTTCAACATTGAACCGTTCAAGCAACCCTTCCCCCCTAATAACTTTTGAATGAACATTCCGATTTGAACAAACTTTTTTTTGTTGGATAGATCTCAGCGATTACAACTCATTCCCATATTTGATTTTTCGAGTTGAACAATTTTGGTTCAACATTGAACCGTTCAAGCAACCTTTCCCCCCTAATAACTTTTGAATGAACATTCAAATTGGAACAAACTTTTTTTTGTTGGAAAGATTTCGGCGAGTACAACTCATTCCCATATTTGATTTTTCGATTTGAACAATTTTTGGTTCAACTTTGAACCGTTCAAACAACCTGTCCCGCGATGCTAACTTTTGAGTGAACAGTCCGATTTCAACAAACTTTTTTTTGTTCGAAAGATCTTATCAAGGATACTTCATTCCCGTATTTACATTTCCGAATTGAACAATTTTTCGTTCAACATTGAACCGCTCAAGCAAGCTGTCACCCCTAATAATTTTTGAGTGAACAGTCCGATTTAAATAAACTTTTTTTTTTGTTCGAAGGATCTCAGCAAGGATACTTCATTACAGTATTTAAATTTTCAATTTGAACATTTTTTCGTTCAACATTGAACCGTTCAAGCAACCTTTCCCCACCTAATAACTTCTGAGTGAACCATCCGAATGGAATAAACTTTTTTTTGTTTGAAAGATCTCGGAGAGGTTCATTCCCTTATTTCGCTTTTTGGTTTGAATCATTTTTCGTTCAATATTGAAACGTTCAGAAAAAAATTTAACATTAGCGCCTACGGGGAATTTAAGTTGAATGTTGATCCTGGAACTTAAAGTCGGATTTCCTTCAAACTAACTTTGTAAAAAAAATGGTTTTGATAAATAATGTTTGTAAAGTACTTTTCTGAATAATCTTCTGTGAGGACTCTGATTCCGACTCCGACTCCACAAACATGGCGGAACTGCAGGCTCAGAAAAAAATGACTGACTGTGCAGACGATTTTTTGTTTATTTATTCATTTGTGTTATTGTATTTATTACTATTATTTTTTTTTTTGGCAGACGATTTTTTTTTGTAACAAAAGTGTTTCATTCACGAGGGCATTTTATTCTTTATTTATATTTAACACCTGGCAACGGTTTAAAAGTGAAAATCGAGACATTTTATCGACGGACGAGTTTTTTTTCCTTTCTTTGATAAAATGTGTTTTGATGTACTTTGTACTTTTAATTTTTTTTTTTTTTTTTTTTTTGAAAACGATTGAGGAATTTTTCTGCGGAAGAACTGTAACAGTTACATTCTTTAAAAGGTGCGATAAAACTTCATTTATTCATTTATTTACTTTTTATGTCTCTATTTCATCTGATGAGAGGGGTATATTTTGCTTTTAGAAATCAGCTTTAAGTGCTAAAAAGGTATGTTTGACATAATGTTTAGTCTCAGATGATCAGGAGAATAATGATCAGATGCTAGAATGCCGATGTCGATGTACGGGAAAGTAGGCTCGTTTAGTTCTTGACAGAACTTCTTGTTATAATAATTTAAAACTAAAATTTTCATTTTAGAGGTTTAGAGAGAAAAAAAAACGTCAGTAGAATTATATTTTACATTTTATAATGAATTTAAAAAGAAAAAGAAAAAAAAGCTTAAAAAAATCATGATTAAAAAAAATATCTTCTTGATATACTGTAGTGTATTAATATCAGGTCATTATCCTAGTATAAACTTTAATAAATCAAGTTCAAATTTTGATGTTTTAAATTTAGGAGAAGGAGAGCATTTTTGGCAAAACTTTTCTCTTTTTAGTTTTGACCTCCATCAAAATTTGCAAGAATTTTGACTATCATGAACGTTTTAAAAATGTATGTCCATTTCCACACACAAAAATTCGAACTAAATCTTTTTTGACTTTTTTTGTTTATTAATATACTTTGAAAATACTTCAATTTTTATGTAACTTCGTTCATTTCTCGGCTTTATAGTAGTTAAATATTTCAACTTTACTTTTAAAAAAATCCAAGTTCTTTGGAACAAATTGCCCACTTTTCCATTCAGAGTAAAGTATATTAGAAGTCCAAAAATTTCATAGATGAATATGGAAAAAAAATTCACTTCGTTCTCACCAGTTTTACTCAAAATAAGAATTTCGAAGTTAAATAAGTTTGTCATATAATCGACTGATTTGACTCATTTGCAGGACATCCTAAGAATGAAGACCGCAGAATGTCAGAAAATAAAGTCCTTCGTACGTCCTGAAATGTTACAGTTTACTTCAGGCTATCCGGAGGACAATAACAAAATTTGTACTTGGGACGACCTATGTGATGCATGCTCCTTAGGATGACCTCATGTCATCGAATTTTAAAGTACACCATAACATAATTTAAAAAAATATTTCGGACAAACACAAGTTTGTTTCGTATTTATTTGGTTTTTAAAATTAGTTGTAGAGCTACTTTGAGTTTCCCATTTTATATTTAATTGTAAAATTTAAAAAAATTGTATTTTTTCTAAGAAATTTTTTCCTTCAAAAATTTGTAGCATATTTTTATGTTTAGTTAGTTTAAATATTATTTTCATGCTTCGTATAAGTTTTGTGCATCATAGTTTACTGTCATTTGTAGTAAATTTCATTGAGAAAATAAATCCGTGGGATGTCCTGTGAGGCGCATCGAAGGATCGCCAAATTTCACCAATTTTGACATCAGACCAGATTTGGACGTTCAGGACATAAAATGGACGTCCATTGGACGTTTCGTGCTGTATGGGTATTTACGGTAGGTACAGGTACTGAAATCTTAATTATTGTTTACGATTGTCAGTCTGGCAAATTCATAAGAAAGCAGAAGAAAAACAAACTAGCATAGCAGAGGACCTGGTAGCTAAATATATTTCAGCGCACTACTGAAAGGTCCACGAAGAAGGTACAACTTTGCATCAAGAATGAAAGTTTAGCTCTTTATAACTAAGCATCAGGAAACAGTTGGTGTGTATTGTTTAGATAGTAGCGAATGAGGGGAGTCAAGAAAAAAAATGAAACATAGCTTTTTTAGTAGAAGGTATTCTCTATTATTCTTTCTGAGAAAATAAAGAGGAATGCTGTCTTAGTTTCTTTAGCTGCAGGGTACACAGATTCAGAAATTAGTGAATTCTTGAAGATTGTGGATCATTTTACCTCTGTTATAAATCATACTTGATGTGGAAAGGACAGTTCAAACCTGACAGCGCCAAGCTTAATCGCTTGACCAGAACCAATTGCCTGCTGGACAAACTGAAACATCATGAGGAGCAATGGACCTCTTGTTTTCCTCAAATTCAAAGATTTGTGTCCTGGACAACAAAGTGAAAAAAAATAGTTATCTGTTGCTATGTGAAAGCTGTGATCAGGTAGCGACAGTCGTGCATACTAAGTGTTCAGCCTCAGTGGTGTTTCTTGTGTTGTGAGTAGTGAAGCAGATATAATGCTTCCACATTTTTTCTTGAGGTGCCAGAGACAAAGCTGTTGCTCACAGCAAGTTTTTAAACATAGCTGTTAAGAGTTAGATCACTACTGTAGCATCTGGGAGGCCGTTTTGTATTTCAATAAGAGTCGGCATCGTACCATACAAACTGAATCTCTAAAAAACATTTAGGTAACTAAATAAAAAAGAGTTTTATAAATGAAAACATAGTGTGAGATTCATATGTAAAAAAATCGTAAACCTAGTTTTGTTTATTAGGTAGCACTCCCTATAAATGCACTTTTTAAACAAAAGTGTTTTACATTTTAACAAGCGTAATCTACAATTTAAACTTCAGTATTACTCCTTTTGTTTTATTTTTAGACTTTCACTGCCATGAGCATCTAAGTGTGAAAAAAGGTAATGAGTAATCTAGTGCAAAACGCTGCAATGGGAAAAATCTTTCTACCAAATCAAGAAAAGCTGTACAATAAAGAAAATATCTTACCTCAACGCACTTTTGAAGACACACACTAACTGTGGCAAGAAAGATGACAAAATCTGAGCTCTGAAATTTGAAGGCACGAAATTGGGCTCTAAGGACCCCTTCCACACTAGGGAACACTTGTAGAACAAATGGATCTACAGAACACCTGTAACGTTAGAAAAACAAAAATAAATCTTTCACGGTATTGGAAAGCAGCCTATATTGGATCACTGCCTAAATTGACACCAGGCACAAAAATAATAGCCGTAATATCTGTGCTACATTTTGTTAGGGCAAAACTAAAAATTTAGCTCTGCTGGATATGAAGATGCAGTTTAATCAATATCGCCATTGTGTAGCTTGTGTTATTCCGTGATTTGTGTTTAGCACATCTCAAACCTTATTTTGAATAGGAAAGAGCGGGGCTAAAAGTTCCCATTTTCAATCAAATTTAAAATGTGTTTTGAAAACTTGGTTTTGGAAGTAATATTCCGAGGTTGAAACGTAGTGTTTTATATCTCTTTGATTTAGACTTTTTTTTTTTGAATTGTATTTCGCAAGATTTTTTAATAAATATTTTTATAGTAAGTAAAGCCGAAAAAGAACAGCTAACCCCAACTTGGGACAAGCTGTTCTGTGAGTGGCGTAAGTTGTTCCGAGATTAACAAGACGGCTGATTTCTAATTTAACGATGTTGTTAAATGAACGACGCATTAAAACATAATTTGAGAAGAAAAAATATGATTGGTATGAGAGAGAGATTTTTTTTAAAGACTACAACAATATTGTTCAAATATTTAGTTGGTTTTCTCTTAAAACAACTTTTTTTCTTTGTTTGTGCTTTCTAACATTTATAACTTGTACATATTATAATACATACATATACATATAATAATGACAGCTAATAAATATGATACATATGTATATTATGTATAATTATGATACATTAGTATTGCAAAATACAGTAAGTAAAGTGCCACATAGTGTAACTACATAAAATAATTAGGAGTTTCAGCATCCAATAAGCTAAAATAATTGATTTAGTCTTCAGTTATTACAGGAAGTGATCTAGAATTTTTCGATATCTTACATAGTATACTCTTCAAGAGAAAAGTATCTTACCCATTCATCACAACTACTTCATCTTGACTCCTTGTGGCATCTGTAAGGGTGAGATATCGCAGGGAAATATCATATTGAGCTGTAATATAAAATAGACAAATTGTTATAATTTTTTCGTTACCTATATATATATATATATATATATATATATATATATACATCTGTGTGTGTAAATTTAAACTATACTAATATATAAACGGTAACATCTCATTTTGATAGAAAGGAAATTTTCCGAATGAAAAATATCCTTTCGTAATTTGCCTTTGCCGTAACAACAAGTATCATTTTCTCAATATATATTTTGCATTTAAAACTCTAACAGAGTCGAAAATAACAAGTATTCCATCCTTCTTTGTCATTTAACCCCACCCAGAACAACAGTCGCCCTCTCCGCCGAGTAGGTGCGGGCTGGGAGGGAAAGTGTCTGACGCCCACAATTTCGGGATGACAGCTCCGCTATCATCTATCATTGCACAGGCAGAGAAATCTTGTTCGTATAAAATGCTAATTACACGCTCAAAACTTTCGTAAGAATATGTTGAACGGAGGAAACATTGTGGAGCTTTTATTCTAAACAAATACATTCTGATCATTAGTGTTTATTCTGATAACAAATGGGGTTTGATGAAAGATAAATTGAAGGATATTTAAAATGATACGAATCAGTGTCGGGAGTATGCGAGGTAACAATAGACAGAATATTTATCAGTAATGACAGAATACCATAAATAATGTATTTATTTAAGGAATAATACATTTATTAAGGGAAAACATTCACAAACACTTTTGCACATAAAACTACATAGATTACACAGGTTTGCAAAAAGTGAACTTTTTAAAAATTGTTTTGATTTCGTTAACTGATCTTTATGTACTTTTTTGCGCTGATTTCAAAAATGGCATTGGTTTTTTTATATCACGTAAGGCTTGCATACAAAATAGAGTTGAAGTTTTTGAATAAAGTACGAAAAAAACGGATGATTTTTGGAATTTTCTTAA